>LUCM01003863.1:70925-109015 GCA_008360955.1 Fasciolopsis buskii
GCACGAGGTGATAATATTGTTAAACAGTGCCAGGTTCACTCTTATGCGTCGGAGCCACAAGGGATCTGATTTCAGCAAATCACAGCGTTCCCTGTGACTTAGGCTTATAGAGTAGCCAATCAACTGCTTGGTAAATGCACGCTGGACGATCTCACTCACCATTCTGTCACACTGCCTCATGTTAGAGCAGGCTAGAGAGCAACAAACTAGAATGGGTCTGACGTAGATCCTAGAAAGATGTAGTTTGCTTCCGTTCAACGTCAGAGTTCGGTGTAACAGCCCCACTAATTTATTTGCCTTGGCCAATCGTGCGAGAGCATGCTTCGGGAAGTTTAAGTTGCGGGAATAATTTGAGCCTAGATTCCGAAGTTGGCAAATAACGGGGATGGATTGGTTTCCAAGCTTGAATTCTCTTAAGGGTGTGGCGAATTTTTACCCCATGATGCTGTTTTTTTCAGCGGAGAATTTCATCATCCATGGCTGACTCGAAAGCTCTCTCTTTCCAAATATGATTGTTGGTTGGATGAAGCACTTGGGTGGCGCTTAATTAAGCATTTAGGGCAGCCATAAATTTGGATGGGTTCTGTATACAGAGAACGTTAATGGTAAGCTTGTACCAAAGTTTTCAATAAGCAACAGGAAAAAACGACCTCACGGGGGTTTTAGACTTTCTGTACGTATGGTTAGAAACTTTACTAGAGAATCTGTTATCTTCGTGCCCCTTCTAAGACGCTGCTAGTCAGATCTGGAGCTCGAACACTGGCCCGCTCAGCCCAATCCAAGTCGCTAAACCCTTGCATAATCCTACCCAGGTGAATTTTCATGACTGGTAACAACAGTTACTTCTGCGGCTGGAATGGCTTGTGCACCCTTTCAAGTTCCTCATACGTATTGCCGGCCAAGATCAAAAACCGTGACAACAAAATGACACCATAGAAAATATCCTTGACCGGTGCGTTTAAACATTTTTTACTTATTTCACAACCGCTTTATTCTTCACCGCACCTCTCAGTCAAGTTTGCCAGCGGCCGCATGGGGATGAAAACGGCAGTCCTGAGAGTTCCATAGTCTCTCTCTGCAAAATGTTTCATAAAATCTTGCTTTCCAAATAGATCGAGAGACTTGATGCTATTCCTCTGCCTTTTTCAACATTTTGTCGGCTCTTTATTGCTTCAAAATGCGACTTCCTTACTCACCTTGCATGACGTTCCACTTGTTCTTGACTAACTTTCATCCTATTAACAACCTCCACTGATCTTCATTTCCTCTGGTTACCTTTTCTGTCCATCAATTAACGGTCCTCACGTTTGCGCTTCCGGCCATACCTCGACATACGCCGTCAAGCTCCTGTCATGTTTTGCGCCATCTTCACGCACATTTAGTGCACTTAAACACGAAATGACCTGCACTGCGTTGCTCACGAATAGTTCCAAAAACTGTATAATCCTGAAAAACAGTTTATCCGGCTTTGTTTTTGTCTCGCATTCTTGTGCACTGCGTATGTATTTGCGAGTGCTGAGCGCGCCTCCTGGGCAATCCAACACAGAATATATCCGCATACCTCATCTGATTTCTAGTATTCGCGTTTCCTCCCATCATCCATGTACAAGTTGGATCTTGCATTGCGCATGCCCATCGCAAATCGAGAAATGTACAGTATTTTTATTGTTTTCAGGAAATAATTCATCATGTGATATCATCGCTCATCTCGCCGTAACGAAAACATGGAAGCAGTGTACAGCTGCTTCATCCTTGTTAGGTGCAACAGCATGTGGTGAAGTTCAACAAACCGTTCAGAGCCTGCCCGGTAGCGTAATGGCAAAGGCGTTCGACTCAGATCGCTCGTCCCGGGTTCGCGTCTCAGTTCGAGCGCGGTGGATATGCACTGCTGATTATTCCTAACAAGGATGAAATAACTGTACAGTGCTTCCATGGTTTCTTTATGGTGAGTTGAGCGATGACATCACAGGGTGAATTATTTCATGAAAACATTTGCCTTCCTACTACTACAATTATCATTAATATTTGTGACGGCTCGGCAGGGGCCGGCGGAGGATAATGTAGGGGGGCCAGTGGAAGAGGAACGCCTTTTTACCAGGCAACGTAGAAAGTCCCGGTTAATTTCAGTTGCCGTAGCCAAAGTGGTTTAAGTTTGAGGGATCAACAGGGATCTTTGTAATTTACAATCGTCTACGAAACAATTGCTTGATGAAGTTTCTCTGAAAACTTTCAATGTAAATCCTGTCCGACTTTCACAAGCTGGAGTAAGTCGAAAGGTCGTACTCAAGGGGTGGTCAAATTTGTTTTATAAATCCTGAGGATGCTGACGTGTAGTTTTACATTGCAGAAAATCTGACTTATACTTCACCCAGCCTTAGCCGACTGAATAACTGCTTGCTCTGGGAAAACTAGGGAGGCTGAGCAGTTGCGACGTCATGAATCTTAGGTCTACATACAATAGGAGATCAGTGTTGCGTTGTCGAATCTTTAGATAGTTTACGCCTATGTGTGAGTGTTTCGTTCTTGTCTGTAGAGAAACTTATCATCCAGGAGGTACACCATTCATCCAAAGCAGACAACTCGGCACAGATTTCTTTAACTGTAGTAGTAGCTTCATTGAGCATAAGGGCTAAACTACTTTTGTTTCGACTGTAGGCAGGATGGGAACAACGTGAGATATTGAATTAATGCGAACTGTTATACATAGAGGGTAACGGGGACCAATTATGAGGCCCTGTTTGATGCCACTGGTGACAAGACTGAAATTCGAGGTAAGGCCGTCAATAAGGACCACAATTAACTCTGGACTATATAACACGAGAACCGGGATAGAAGAGGAGAAGCGATGCCGAAGGAGCGGACTTTAATTATAGGATGCGGGTGAGGGACACGGTCAAAGACCTTAGACACATCGAGTTAGATGACTGCGAAAGCCATACCCCGATTGGCTAGTTTGTTTAGATGGCTAAGGAGGTCAAAGTGACGGGCTGGGAAGGAAGGAGATTGAAGAAATCAGTAATGGTTGCAGCTAAGGAGTTTGAAGGCTGAGAGTTGATCCCAGATGGAACATTTTACCACCTATTCGTAAACCTGGCGGTAACAGGCATGTAGTTAATGGGATGATAATTTGACAAATCGTGCATAGGTTACTTCCTACGGGGAAAGCATCTCCTCAGTTCAAAGTTTCTTCCCATCAAATAACGCTCTTGAGGCCATATCTCAACATCCTCTTAGAGCTCCGCCCATGTTTTGTGCCATCAACGCGCACATTAATTGCACCTAAACACGAAACGACTCGTAGTCCGCCGCTTTCAAACAGATCCACGAAACTCTATTTGCTTTTGAAATATTAGTTCCCTATTTTTCACTTTTCACTGGTTTACTTGTATTTTCGCCACTGCTTTGCAGCACCTTGTTTAACCTTTCAGTGTGCGCCTCCAATGACTCAAGTTTGCTCCCACCGTCTTATCCATTTCGATTTCTATTATTTGCATTTCTTGCGCATCATCCTTTACAAACTTTCATCTTGCCTTGCGCTTGCCTGTCGCAAATCGAGACATATACATTATTATTATTATTATTATTATGCTTCCAGCTAATCGGAAATAGACTAGAGTTCATTGAAAGTGAAAAGATTTTGAGCAGCTGCAAGGGTGAGTCAGGGCCACAACAAACACAACTAACTATTTAATCAGAGCCGTGAAAAGTCCCCGATTCGAAGTTGGCTGTGAATCTCGCAATAGTCATAGCTTCGAAGGACAAGGTAGATGAGGCGGGGTTATTCCCATTCTGTATACGGGATGAGTCACCGACTGCAAATTGGTCCGTGAAGGCAAAATATTGATCAAACGTCCCAGTTGTTTCCCTCGAAATTGACACGGACTTACAATGTGGCAAACTTAGGAAGTTTCCCATTAAGGAACATTACGTTATAATGTTTCGAAAGCGCTTTACGATTTCGATGCCTCAGCGCCTTAGTATTTTCTTTTCAAAGGGGAGATCTGCTTAGACAGGGGTAGTATCAGACAGAGGGTGCAAAAGAATGGACTTGGAAAAGCAATGCGTCAATGGAAATCGCCAACACAAATTAAACGGGGTAGATGAGGCTATCGTAGCTTCAGCTCTCAAAAACAGCTGAAGAACTGAAACAGTACCGGAACTGATTTGCTCAAAATTCGCTTCCATAGTCTTATACAGTGGCAGGGTTGTCTTGTCATATTGCAAGAAGAGAGGACCTCTTTAAGGAGTCGATTGGAGCGCGGTCGGGAACAGTATAAACCACGAAATAAGACGATCTTAGGTTCTGCTGCCTAATTTCTATGGATATTGAGTCGATAGCCTGACAGAAACTTGCGAGATGTTTGCGTAGTGGGTCTTCCGGCGTCCTAGTTAGGTGGCTGACAAGAAGCAGCTTTGTAATCACTGGTTCTATCGGTAACATTTTGTTGTCTATATCATGAATCGGTTGCTCTAATTTTCGTACTTTATTATCAGTCTCCACCAATACGACTGTGACACTAACAGTGCACACTGAAGGCCGGGGGATGGGTTGTTAGGGTGTGGACGCGGTGCTTCCATCGGCTATGATCTTGGTATGTTTAGGGTGAGAGGCCGTCATTTGGACAAGGTGGGATGATGTGTATAGGTGTGCATTCGTGTGACAAGTGATACACTAGGGGGTGCGAATGGTTGTGTCAAGTCGTAGAGCGGGAACTGAGCGAGAGGTCCTGGATGGATCCAACGAGGCGGTGTCTAAATTGAGATTATACAAACACTAGCATAGAGGTAGTCAAAGGTTATTTAAAACACAGTCCAAAAGAATAACACCCCAATAATTTATACAGAAAGGGGCTCTGTCTACATCAAAAATCGTTTCTAAGCAATACGTGATTAATAGAGATTATAAAGGCAAGCTAATTCCGACTGCCACAACCAAGGATAGCGGGAAAATGCGGAAATGCGACGATACCGGAAAAGTATCTAGCAGTCTATGTGGCGCGTTGATTTTGGGCGCCTGGATAGAGTCGACAAGTGGCGGGATTGGTGAACGAGAAAATGAGTAGACAGGACGCTGGGTGCAGTTAATAGTGAAAAGAAACAGATAGATCTATGGTGCTTACGGTTTACAATATAATGCGTTTAATGGAACGCCATGTCACGGCCATGATTGCCAGTTAAATCTCTCGCAGAAAATCAGCAGAATTGTAACTCGGATATCTGGTCCAAATAAAGTGTTCAGAAAAATTCGGCAAATGTTTTTGACTGGGAAATACAATAAAGTTATTGTGCCTACCACAAAAACACCCTAATTTACCAAAAGACATGGAAGGCAACTCACTGCGAGGGGTTGCATAATGGATGTTTTTGAACGGTTGGCTTTCAGGAAGTATGTTTCCATGTTGCGATAAAGTTAATCTGCAGCCCTTTGTGGCTTAATTTGTAGTATAAATCTTTTCCAGTCATTTTGGAGTACTGGAGTGGGCAAGAGCTACCAGTTAATATTGAGTGAGTGATTTGCGTCTATATGACGACTAGGGTGGGAAGCAAGGACATGTAACCGACCACGAACTACTCCCCGGTGGCTGCTTGGAAATTTTTCCAAAGCAAAGCGAGGTGTGGTGATCAGCATGTGTCAAGTTGAGGTCTAATATTCTGTCATTTCTGGTTGGCGGCGTTGCATGCCTTGCCCAACCCCCATAGTATGGTTGGGAGACAAACGATGTTTGGTTTGGTAGTGCCGCAATCGTTGACTAGGTTACGCCGGGGCGACTGAAATCTCCGGTAATAACTTTGGATCTTGAGGGGGGAGGCGAGGCGGTCAAACGCATCCTCTATGACGGGAGCCCTATGTTACTAAGAGATGAGGGTAGCAAATACGTTATATGGGTAAAACAAGACGACACCTTGATTTTACGCTCAGCCTCCAGCCCAACGACCATATAACGGTCTAATTTTCACCTATTCGACCATGCTATGACACATCGGACTAATTCACTCCAACAGTAAAAAGATAACTCACCATGCAGAGACCATATAAGCCCAAATTTCGGTCAGCCTCGCCACTAAGGTCTTCATGGGTTCCTTCTAGGCACGAAAGAACTCGACCACATGCTGCGGCTGGGCATCAAGTCCCTTCCAGCATTTCTTTGACCTATTAACTTTGTTTCCAAGCTCAATAGCAACTGGCGATCCTGTGGAGACTGCAGAGCACCAAACAGGGTCAGTGGTCTTGATAAATGCCATATTCCCCCTATAAAGGACACCACCTCGGTGTGATCAAGTCTGAAGCCTCGTAGATATGGTACAAGCCTATAATTAGATCGTCGTAGGAGGACCGAAACATCGGAAGCTGTTGTACCGTCTTTTGTACCATTGCAGTCATTTAGAATATTTTGGGCTCAGCAACGCTGCCGAGACGCTACAGATGTGCATGCAGGACCCAATTTAAAGGATATTTATGTATATCCCATCTGCAAGCCACTCACATTAGCAACACTCGGCTTATCTACGCTCTCCTTTACATCGTCTTTGCAAAATTGGCTTAAAGACCAACGCTTCAGAGTGTGGGCCTTTAATCCCAGGGCCTCATTCATTGAGCACAATGTTTCTGCCTCATGTATGGCTCCAGTGCTTCAGCCACTTCTGCATCGGCAATTACGTCAGTTTTCTGACCTGGTTATTTTCTTTCGTCTATTCACCTTTAATTGCGCACACACTATTGCCACTCACAAAGGTATTTGCGACGTAAACAAATATTGCCATCCAGCAAAGTCGCACAACAAGCTTCGGCATTCATCAAAAATGCATTCATCAAAATAGATTTGGCTATATGCCCTGACTCCTGGATATCCCCATTTCTGTCAAGCGAACATTCAAACATTACACTTTCAGCCGCAATTTAACAGTGCACCGACGATTCTAGAATGCAGCTGGTGTTCTTTTCTAAACATCTGCGGCCGCGGAGTCTAGAAACAACAGGAAAGGACGAAAGTTGCTGGGTATCCATCTTGCCGTCCAGAACTTTAGACAGGCGCTAGGAGGTCGTCCATTCAAGGTATTGAGAAACTCCTAGCCGCCAGTAGACTCGTTACAGTTATCTTCCCACCAGTACACGCCAGGCAAAAGTCGCTGCTTTCGTTTTTTTCGCAGTTCACGGTGGACGTTCTTCATGTCTCTATGGCGCACAACTCCGTCGCTAATGCACTTTCCTGCATAATCCAGCTTTGTTATCTCCGACACCGAGCATTGACCTCTACGCAATGGCAAAGGCCCGGGTGATGAGTCCTAACGTTGAACATTTGCGACGGGATAGCCCCTCGAACTTGACTGATATACCTATCATACGGTCGCTGAATACTACTTTTGCGATTTATTGCAGGGCCGTCCAAGGCCGCTGCTGTCTTCAGCTCATCGCCGCCACACATTTCTTTCGCTGCACGACCTCACTGGTGTGGCTGCTTGAGTGAAGCTAGTGGTCGGCGGTGCCGTGTGTCGGTGGCCTCGCGCCTCCCTTCAATGCCAAGGGGTAAAATTCCATAGGTATACCAAAGGTCCGCTGTCTGAGCTCCCCGTACCAGAGCTACGTTACCACTATGTATGCGCTGACCTCAAACGGTCTCTCCTACCGCTTCACTGCTGCGCTCACACACTCGTACAGGTAGAGCGCTTCGCTAGCTGGCCAGAGGCCACGCCGCTTCCTTTTTCTATATCCTAATACGCTGGTTGATTTAGTACATTACCCTGCTCTGGAAAATTTGTCACCAACAAGGGCTCAAATTTGCACGGAACGTTTCCAAATTTAATTTAAGCACTGAGCCGCAAAAATGTTAGGTCAACAGCATATCACGTGCAAGCTAACGGTTCGTGTGCAGGATTTTATCGGCCGCTTAAAAACAACTAATTGAGCCTAAGCCAGTTGCGCATGGAGTGTGATAGCACTGTTAGCACTTTGAACGTTGAGAGCTCACTTAGAGAACAGGTGCGACAAGCGAACCTGTATCTGACTGTGCCCTTCGTCTCATCGGAGAGGTGGTGGTGCTATTCAGGCCCAACCACTTCAGTTGTGGTGACTGGCAACTTCTTCAAATACTACATGCCAACGGTTCAGACCACTCCATTACATGATCGAAGATCATCTTGACACATCCCAGCTGTGTTGGATACCAGGACTCATGTTTTTGATCCTGTTGACAGTCTTCCATCAATATTGCAGCCAAAGCAAGCAGCTTCGTTTCCTGTGACAAAACGCGGTCCAAAATCTTTACTTTAAAATTTGGGCGGTTGTTGCGAAACGGCGCCCATCGATCGCATCACATCTGTCGCGTCATGGGGTGAAATGACCAACGGAGTTTCTCCACCTAGTGAGGCGAACCTTCCAGTTGGATCCCAATCCTTCCCAGAACCATCCGCTCAGAACCTTTGGGATCTAGCAGCCCCACTTCATCCTGCACCGCAGTCTTCCCTTCAGCCATCGGTCTCATTCACGCAGCAAAGGACAAAGGATCCCTTGGACCAGGAGCTCTCTCTTCAATCGGTTCACCCAAATATTCCTCTTTAGCGTTTCGAGCCCTTGAATGTGGAATGCAGTCAGATTCACCGGGTTGACTGCGGCACGCTGATGGTATCTCGGCTGCAGCGACGCGCGGGCTCCACTGGGCCAGTGGTGTGCACCTCCTGCGTTCGCTTCCCAAAGGTATTCTTCAGGCTACGTTTCTTGCTCGCCGTCACTTCTCGATACTTAGCACCTTTCAGGCAACAAAGCGAGCGGCAAATGTTTCCGTGTGTAAACGACCCTAGAGTAACAAGAAATTCACGGATTTCAGGCTTTTTACCCATAGCTATTCGCCGACGGTCGACTGGGAGAAGGTCGTTGTGGCCGACGATGGGTATTTTTTCTTCCGGGGCGACTGTTTAACGAAGCGTTGACCTCATCGTTAGGTTGCCATTCGCGCGTTCCTCACACATGTCTCCGTAGCAGGCACTTGTCAAATGAACTCAACATCTTGCCACTTTGTTATACCAGTCGAATATCTGGATCGTCATCACTGCAATCGTACAGATCCAAGTAACAGTAACGAGCAAGTGGTTGTAAGGGTTAAGGACAAGCGAATCCAATACGATGAACGTGTCAATACCTGCGGCCTTACAGACACAACGACTGAAGCGGGAAAAAGTCTATGCTCCTTAGGAACTCATGGGGCATTTTAATAAAAACCGCAGATGATCTTCCGACCGTGGTTGCAGTAAATTGGTAGTCTTTGCATTCCTAGTTACATATGATTTCAAATAAGCTACATAGAAAGCCGAGGATGAACTTTCTAGGGTGTGGTTGGTGTTGTCCTAACAAAAGGCAGATATTTTCATTCATCTTTATAATGCTCTTGTTGGTTCCCATATGGAATATCGTAATCGGCCTTGATTCCCATTCCTCCAAAGAAACAAAGACTGTTTGGTGAAGGTGCAAAGAATTACTATGTGCACAACAGAATATCCAAAGCAGAAGAGCTATGAAGAGAGACTTGCTGGCTTGGGTTCGTCCCCAGTGGGACTTCGAAGGTTTCGGGGGATCTGATTGCGAGGGTCAATATAGTCAAGCATCTAAGGGGAAGGCATCCAAAGGCCCTTGAGACTCTCAAATGAAGAATTGGGAGAAACGGAATGAGCTGACCAAAGGCAGCGACCGGCGCACAAATATGGGGCTCTTCTTCAATAAGGGAATGCTACATGGATGAAAAAGTTTGTCAAGATGTACGGCAACAGCACTTACTTTCACGAAATTTAAGGCTGAATTAGAATACAAAATCAGATACCTTGATAGGCTCGTGCTTAGAAGATATGTAAAAAATGATTTTGTAGGCACATTTGGAGCGATCACATGGTAGTCATTCTCGCCGTGGGAGTGGGATGACCTCCTTTTGCCTCTTCTTTCCAGAGGAAACGTGACCAGCGGAACTCTGGGGACACCGCGAAGAAGGTAACACCAGCATAAGTGGACGAGATTTTTTAATCATATCATCGGAAGAACTCTGACCCTTCGTTTGGTCCTTTGAATCACTTCTGTCATATGCCCATTGAACTGAACCGAACTGACCTGTATAATTGAACTCTCTTAGGTCAACAGACTACCGTGTTTTCAAGCTTCAAGGTTATGACCATGGCGTTCCTCTCGCGGGCCGCTCTACTCTATTGTTTGTGCATTTGCGCCTACGGAGTCACACTTGAAGAGGGTTTGAATGACCCGAAGAAATATATATTTTACGACTTATGTGAGTTTCTGCTTGTAAACGAATATGAACTGTTCTAGCTCGTTACAGCACTTGGATACATGGAGCTATTGCACTTTGCATAACATATGGAACTTTGACAGCCACTATTCTCTTGGTACATTTGGTCGTTTATGTGACGGGGTCAAAAACTGGCCGCCGATACAAATGAGTGGTGTCGTTTTCATGCGTCAATATGGCAATCACGACACTCACAACACCTTCCTTAAATTGTGGTCCACAGTTTCATTTATAGTGATCCTTGCTTTATTATTACATTGTTCATAAAACGCTCACTTTATTATTCCGGCAAAACAAGGGAAAGAACGAGTTGCATTCTTCCCGTAATCATTGTGGTGTATCTAGTCATAACCTTTGCCACCTACCGAGGCTTTTACTTAGATTGACTTTATAAAAATACGGCGATTGTATCTTCTGTGTATTCTCATTTGTTCTGGTTTGGAAGTTTTGGTTTAGCTTTCTCTGTTCAATAAACCCTACTTATTAGGTTAATAGAAGCTGCTTTTCTAGCTGTATTTTCTTCTTTGTAGTTTAAAAACTTCAGGTATTTCATCCTGTTAATTACATGACGTTTGCACTTTTGACCTTTTGATGTTCCGTTTATTCAGATAGCATGACCGTCACCTGGAAAACAAATGATAGTGACCTGAGTTTCTTGTAGACTACTTAGGAGTATACTGCGGTGCGACGAGTTTCCTACACCCGATTTCCAATAAATACAACAGCATATATTTGCTTCATATACTTATACTGGATTGGAGTGCACTGATAGTACCCATCACAACTGCATAAGTTGCACGATGAGTTGATATACAACCAAGGGACCCATCAGAGTAGGCAATAATATGTAGTATTTTGCCATGGATCTCGCTGCATCATCTTTTCGGTACAATTAAACTGCCTTTGATCCCAAAAGTTTACTTACTGAACATTATATCTTTGCAATTCACTTTGAAATTTTTTATTCCAGCCTATTTAGAATATCATTAAACGCGATAAATAAGCTTTTGGAAGCGCAAGGATGACATTGGACTCAGAAGGCATTGGAAGATTTCCCGCGACCATTCTTCGTATTGTTATTTGCTTTGGAGTTGTTCAGGTTATTTTATCTCTGTTGAATATCAAGCAACACTTTCTGATATACCAGGATTTGAGTAAAATGCAGTTACATTGAGCCTCTACAGGTTTTCCCGAACCATGCTGGCGTCATATATAAATTGGTGTTTTGATTCTGAACAAAATTCAGGACCATGTTTGAGTCTTCCTGTCAGGGTTTATTTTTTCAAGTTAAAAAACTGTCAAAATCGCTTCCGCATTCTGTCCAAACGGTGGCATTCTGGAGCTATTTGATTTATTCTTTCTGGATATTGAGTCAGAACTTTGGCCCAAATGACATGTTAACTCAAATTTGACAGCGTTTCAACGGCACCAAATTATAGGCTAAGGTGTTTTGGAAATGGTAACGACGTATTTGTATGCTCGGGTTTTTGAAGACTTACTCCGCAGCTATTTATAAGTTAATTCGTGTTGCATTCAATTAAAGGAGTCCACTTCCGAGGATGAATTTCGGATAACTTACATCTCTGGCTAGTTTTTACTGTTATCCTACCCATTTCCTCTTTTTCTTTTACTTAAACTGTTTGAATGTCCTTTGCTCATTTGGTTGATATGATCGAATCATTGGAGTGAGTTTACGGGACACTATGACTCTATGACTAGCTGAAACAGCGCAGAATCTTTATTGAAAATTTCAGCATCCGAAGTCGTCAGTTAATGTTTCCTTGTCCACTCTAAAAGGAAAAAAGGCGGTTTTCGACTCCATAAAAACCCTCACGGCCGAAGAAGTCGCTAGGTTTAAAAGGCACAACTGTGAACCCCTATAGACATAATTATCTTGGTTGTTATAACTGAGAGGTGTCCGAGGTAATGACAGAAAATATAACGAAGATCGAAGTAATACTCAAAGTAATGTAAATTTTGAAGGTCCAAGTAGGATAGTGAGGGAGATTTAAATGAGTGGTTTCACATTCTTGAAAATTTGGACTTTTATTTTGGAGTATTCGGAACAGCAGGATGGGGGAGATACTTAAGACGAAGCGACTTTAGACACATTAAAGCACGAGAAAACCCTAAAGTTCTTGTTCATGAGACTCCAACAGAGTCTACTTTGGCCTAATATTTTTGACACTTTGCCCTATGTCATCATCATGTCTGGCACAGAAATATCTCAGTAAAAAAGATCTGCGTCATAAAGTTATTCAAATAATTCATTTTTGTAGATGCTTTTGACATTGAAAATTTAGTGTCTAACAGTTTTGTCAACGGTTGACGTAGGTGGTTTTGGTTAGCTAATCGAACAGCATCCTAGAAGTTTTTCAATAAGACCGTAGCAGACTGGCATGTTGCTTGTGATTTTCCTATTCATTTGGTTTAGTTCAAATAAATACCCGATCTTGATGTGTGTGATAGTGGTCTTTTCACAAGTCAGTTGTCATTGAAATCACAATGAAGGAGAAGAACAGTGAGTGAAGAAAGACAGAAATAATATAGTGTTCATTGTGCGCATTGGCTATCCAGTGCTCCCTCCTGTCTTTGATCGTCCTTCATAAGCTGCTAATGATCTTTAGTCACAGCAGTCCAAAATGACCTGTAATTTTGTTTTAAGGAGGTATCTGAATGAACAGGGTGCAGATAAACCGTTGGAACCCATCAACAGGTATTCAAGCTTATTTACACGTTCATCATTCTATACTGCACATCCAACACCTCCGTGGTTTTTAGCACATTCGGTGGCTGAGAAGCCTGACTTTTATGCCCCTAGTAAGGTATAATATCTGAAAAAGGATGTAATAATGACCGAGTTGGAAGGAGTGAAGTCGAAGCTTTCGAATTCTAGTCTTTGAGCAATTTTCTCGACAGTTAGTCAGTACCGTTATTTTTGCTGCTTTCTGGTCATAAGCTTTCACAAAATCCTGATATCAGATTTCAAAATTTTTCAAAACCCTTTGTTTGCGGCTTGTTATCTGACGCGTCGTATACAGTTTCTTATCCCTGAAGGCCATAGACAACTAACCATGAAGGCGGTACCAAAAATGACACCTATTTGCCAATACGAAACTTTCAATACCTAAGTGCGCGGTTCGGCAATGAGATCTTTCAGTATAGTCCAAATTAATAAGTGTTGTTAGTTTTTGCCTGTTTCGAGTACTTAAATGACAAACTGGTATTACACCCTCTGAGCTTTGACGCCTGCCAAATGTATTCTTGAGGACTAAATTAGTAATTCCTCACGTTACTTTAAAGTAATGAGAAATCCTTTACCGGGATGATTATGAGGCCACAAACACTTTGACTCCAACATTTTGTTTTCAGTCAAAATTCGGTCTTTCAAAAGGCGCTCATTTTAACCGCATTTGATCTCCTACTGTAGTCAATTTTTCTTCTTGGAATATACACCAACCTTATTACTCAGTGGTGTGGGTGAAGAATTCAAAATTTGACGTTTACAATGGCAGAACATTGTAGTTGCAACGGAATGAAATGAAGGACTAAGTGTGATTAGTGATCTTGGTCACTTTTCCATGAAATCGATAGCTTTTGCACGCAGCAAGATGCCTCAATATTGTCACGTCAAACATCCTATGGTACTGTTCTCAATCTTATGTAATAAAATGCCCTTTTTAGCTGGTGTTTTACTGATATGGTTGTATCACACACTTTTGTCTGAGGAGATGAAACAGCAATTTCGGCATGGACTTCCTGTGGTGGAAGGAATTCACTTTAATAAGAGATTTTTTAACACGGACGGTGGCAGTCTTTTTACCATTGCCTTTTTCCATTCCAGTAGTTCCTCACCTCTACTAATTTTCTAATTCATACCACTCTCAGGAGATGGAATAGCCGAAGATTGTGACTTTTGGGGATATATAGTAAATTTTCAGCAAAACATTCCTTAACTGCATGGTTGGGTCAATCATATGGCCTTCTAAGATCGAGAAAAACAGAGGTGTGCCTTTGGTCGCAAAACTGATTATGGTGGTGTGATTGGTGCAATCCTGATAGTGAATAAAACGTGCTTGGTTCCTACCCCTGAAAATTTACGCGTTTTAGGCAATTGACGGAGTATAGTATCCGTAAACAATTGGAACAATATGTACAAAATAACTCCACTTTGGTTATCACAGGGTCCGGGTCTTTGACATCTGCGCCCAGTGAAACTATATTCCACCTGGGAAGTCTCCGGGTCTTGGATACGAGACAGGCCGCCATCTTGTTTGTGAGCTCTGAGTAATGTGGTAATCTATTCATCAAATGAGGGCCATTGTAAAAGATGAGGATGGTTTCGCGCGGTGAGGATGAGTTATTTTCTTCCAGGTTTTATGGGAGAATCCGCTGTTACTTAAGTCCGGCCTTAGATGTTCAGTTCGACTTAGTGGAGGGACAGAAAGCAATTTGAGGGCAATATGAGGCCCGTGTGTTCATTATACTCAGTTGTCTTTAGTGTTTGCAGTTTGGGGGAAAACTGTCCTTGCGAGAGCTCTTGAAACTTTTGAACCACATGAATGCTGTGTCTACAAAATGCGCATAAAACATCCAGGTTTCATAAACAAACTTAATAGCCCAGATAAAACTCCATTCTCTCGTTTCGGCCATTATAGATCAGGTGGTCCAGTTTAGAGTGTTTATGATCAGGCTAGCGCTGGGCTCCCTCTGAACATGCGAGCGGAGCGATCACTGTCAGATTGGATCCCAGTCAATAGTCGTTTGTGTGCAGTTTGATTAAACGGTTCTGTATGATTCAAGTGCAGTTGATTGAAGCATCGCTGTTTGTGTCGCACATGCCCACTGAAAGAAGAGTTCCACCGGGGTTGTATTGATTACTCTGAAGTATGCGACGTTGTGGTCGTTGCTGGTGATTTTAACATCCAAACTGACTGCTTGGAGCAATAGGAAAGGCACATTTGAGGCCTATTTCTGTATCCGTCGGTTGCACCAGCAACGGTGATCGCCTCATCCAAGCTTGTTTTGACCACAGACCGTTTCTGGGAAACAAAATCTTGACCTAGAAAGCAACATCCTTCTCTTTCATAGCGCTGGATTTAGATTGACCACATTCTCACTGATCACTAGTGGGGTGGATCAATTAGAGGTTGTCGATCACTCTGGTACGCACCAGTAAACTCAAACCACGTCTTGGTCCCTGCTCGCTTTTGTTCGTGCCAAGTCTTTGGTCGTATTGATGAAAAGACATTTGTCCTCACAGCCGCTTCTAGGGGACAATCGCTGACTTCAAATCCAGTTAGAGCTCTCAACTCGATTAACGTTACAACAAAATAACCGGGATCCAAGAAAACAATGGAAGCGGATCAGAGAAGCTCCGCATGCAGCATCAGCTGTCACACAGGATTACAGTCCACGTGAGCCTCAGAAACGGTGGGTAGTCCCGACTTTAGTTGTTCTTTTAAGTGCCCACAAACCTGTCCCAACCCAGATGCCAAATGCAATGAGGCGCTTAAATCCCCGCGATGCGAACTGACAAGGAGCTTGGAAAATGACTGCAAGCAGTGAATGATAGGGAAATGGAGAATCGTGCGGCTATTTTACCTACCGAGGAAAGGTACTCCTCCGCCAGGCGATCAAGGAATCTGACTACCCACTGAATCACCTCATGAGCGTTAGCTGGCGCACTGGATAGAGCTGTTCAGGGGATAGTTTATTTTTCACTCCAAGAGGCGCAATGTAATTTGATGCCAGACTACTATCAGAAATGGAAATCATCGGGAAGATGGGTTTTTTTGAAAAATATACGGCAGCTGAACAAGACAGACTGTCTATGTCCTTCTTCGGGGACGGTAGCGAATTGATAACACAAGAACTGGTAAGACTACTAGGATCCAGTGTGACAAGGGAACAGATTCGCGAGGATTGGTGTGAATAAGCAGTTATACTCATTTACAATGAAGGTGAAAAGTCCTCAAGTGAAAATCACAGAGGAATTAGTTCGGTAAGCAAAGAATTCAAGTTGTTCACAGTAACATTCTCCGCCGATTAACTATTGCCAGCGAAGACGTATGGACAAGAATTAAGCTATCTTATTTCTCGGATGGTGTCGTTTTGACCAAATGTTCTTTTGTTATATGCCGTAAGCATTCGTGTAGCGGAGGGAGCATGTTCTATAGCTGCTGAAGTCTACTACAATGAGGGGCAACCAGCAACCATGACTATAAAACGTAGAGCGACATAAGGTCACATAAAGTCAGGTGTGGTAATAAGCCTGGACGACAGCAGATTGCCGCGTACCAACAACGCGACCGGGGAATCCAAGATTCGAATCTCGGATTATTTTGCTGACGTCTGTGATCTGCTTGACTACCACTGACAAATCTTAGAGTACATCCAAACCCTCCGTAGATCCACAACCTCTGTACTCTGAAAGCGGTGTTCAACTCAGCCGACCATGCAATTATGTGCCAGAAAAATTCGTTATACTTATCCAGCCAAAGCCGAATTCGTACTTATGCCAATATTTCATCCGAATTCATATTGAGCACTTGTGTTTGTCACCTTTTATTGCTATTGAGATGTTTCTGGAGATTCCTCCCTATTATTCTTGTAAGAATAGTTGCATCGATATTTGCCTAACTGTCAAAGTCCCTGGCATGTTGCTTTTGAGTAAAGGCCTGAGTAAGCTGCAGGTTTTTCTGGGCCCTAATAGAAATTGCACTTAGTTTTGGAAAATCTACGTTCGTCAGACGGATATTCAGTCAGAAAATTAAGATCGCCGGTTCATCTGGCTATTGTTGACAAGCATAAAACCGCATGGACATACTGCACGAAAAAGGCCGCTATCTGGGGTGCAGTCTAACACTGCATACTCGACTCCTGCTCAAGGCAATCCCACTGTCAGTAATGAAAACGGGCACTCAAAATCGTATCGGTTGACTTACGGAGACGGAGGAGATAGGATGAGGATGTATCTGGGCTACGAAGATTGATTATGGAAGTGGGATCTTGGATGCTCATTTTCTAGGTGCAACATGCGTGTGTTCCATCGTTTGAAGTGGGAAAGCAGGGGGCTGAAGGTTTATTATCAAGCCCAGTTAATGGAAAACGAAAGTGTGCTGGACTTACCAATTAGGTCAATGAACCGGCAGTGGGCCTAGTTTTCCGGTGAGGAACAAATATGGCATTGAACCATAACCGGATAGCGTCAGATTCACTTAAACAAGCATGCTTCAGATAATCAACTAATTTTTCTATAATGCCTACTCTAATTGCTTAATTTATGGACTGACATCGATCGCAGTTTTACGTGGTCCGCGGTTTGTGTCGTAGCGCGACATTCCCACAGGGCAGGCAGTCTATGGTGTGATTGTTTTGTCTTGACGCCTTGAAGTTTTGAGACACTTCTCAAGGTACAACAAACAAATAAAAGTCAGTTTTAGAACTTAATAGCGTAGTGGTCTCTGTTGTGTTTGACTAACATGAGCAACTATTGGACGACTGTATGACGTGGGAACAACATGAGATTCCGAACAGTAGCCGACTGTCTTTTGATTAACCCACTTAAAAACGCCCACGTGGCAATAGGCACAACCAAGGCTCCAGATCATCTGGCCGATCAAAATGAATGCTTATTAACAGGGTTCAGATGTTGAATATGAAGTAATCAACGTTTTTCACAGTCTGTATTTTTCGGTGATACTTATTACCCCTCAAAAATTTTTGTTTTATGCTTCATATATATATATATATATATATATATATAATGATATCTAACAAAAGTCAAATCAAGTACCGTTGGAGTCAGATATAAGGACGAAAACAATCAGACGAAAGAAGAAACGAAATGAACGCTGTATTGAGTGCACTACACACCACAGGTCCTCTATTTTTCACTTCTATGGCATCACTTATCCAACGGTACTCTTTGAGCAACCCAGTTTGTTCAACATATACAAAGCTGTTTTTGGAAGATGTAATAAGATTTCACCACCAACGTACCATGATTTGTTTTTCTGTACACTGTGGTTCTTTCAAATTCAAATTAAGGTTTCTGTCGGCTCTTGTTCGATGTTCGCATTAAACCTCAATGATTTATGAAGAGGGAAAATATCCTATTCCCAACTAGTTTCGTGTATCAGCTACTCTCATCAACCCTTGAACGATAGAGACATTTTATCTAACTTCGACCGCATAGGCTTAGTCGTTGATGCACAAGCAAAAGTTACATCGTGGCAATATCGGTGCCTCACATATCTCTGTATGTGTTGGTGAAATAAGACATATCTAATATCGTGTTTGTGGTATGTAAATAAAATTAATCTAGATACTTACAGGGAGTTCTTGCTGTCTCATTGAAGAATGCAGCTTATATAATCAAAAAATCAGGTTACGAATTCTGTGTTATGCATTCGGCTTTCTCCAAGCTAACTCAGAATCCGTCCAACTTAATCAGGCAAGAATGAACCACCTGACCTTAGGTCAGTCAAGGAGTTTATTGGTGGAAATGGAATACAAAATATAAGTTTGCTTCCAGATTCACGCACTGTTTCCTCAAGTCTGATCCTGTATTTCACTTCTCCTTCCTATGATTGGCCAGTTTTGAGAGTACTCGGAGCATTTCATCCTGGCCATACCTGCGCACGGGCTGACACTAATCCCAAAGTGCCGCCAATCACTATTCCTGGTCGAATGGTTTGCTTCGTTTGATCAAAGATGGCGAATATCACACGTAGGGATACGTTCACTACCTTTGTTCACCATCTTCGGTTCTTCGTCGCCAATTGGTTGGTCGGCCGATCGTGTGAGCCAGATAGGTCCATATGATCGATGCAGTTGATCGTTGGGCCGCGGTTTGACTAACTGACGATGTCCTCGTGTCCAAACATCCCTAGCGGTGACAAGCTTTTCCCCAGGGGTCCTTCAACTCCGTCGGCAATTGACCACATTTTCACAATTTTTTCGGTGGTTCTGGTCTTGAACAACTACTTTACGTGCAAGATCATAATTCCACTGTTTATTCGGGACATCAAAGTAACTTATACGTACAAGGTCGAATGGCACATTGGTTTTTCGCCTTTTTTGCCGCTTATTGACACAGGCAGTTACCATGGCGACCAAATATGTTATTGATAAAGTACGGTTGAAAAATGAGACGAGCAGCAGTAGAGCAGTCTGTCACGAAACTCACAATTGTCCACAAAATT
Source organism: Fasciolopsis buskii (assembly GCA_008360955.1). Classification (NCBI taxonomy): domain Eukaryota; kingdom Metazoa; phylum Platyhelminthes; class Trematoda; order Plagiorchiida; family Fasciolidae; genus Fasciolopsis; species Fasciolopsis buskii. The sequence goes on from LUCM01003863.1 coordinate 90,418, forward strand.
GGCGTGTGTTGCATGCCAAGCACAACTAGGAGAAATCTTGCGTTTGTTCTTCGTTAATCGTTTACATTTCGGGGAAAAACACTACTACTCTTCCTAGCCAAAGCCCAACTAGACATTCAAACAATTATTTACCATTGTCATAAGTCTGAAACACTGGATGAGATGGTGGAAAGCGGATACATTGTCAGCTGACCAAACGAGCATCATGCATCCGTCAATTCAAGTTTTCTTTATCTAAGTCGAACATAACCTCAATATTTGTGTGTTCAATACTGGCCTCTGACAAACGTTCCTCCAGGAACCCACAGAAATTTGACCGTTCAAGTTTGCTTGGGACTCGTAATGGTGTATCTCAAGGATCGAACTAGGGGAAATAGTACTTAGGTTGGCTCATTTGGGGAAAGTCAACTTTGTTGCGGTAATATCTTCTTAAGGATCCTCCTATTGATTTGTAGCACCAAATACTCGAAATTATTTTGTCAAGCAAAATCGGGGTGATTAGATTTAACACCTATCCTTTTGCGCTCGGTAGGCCAAATCGAAGCGTTTCTATGATGTAGTTTTGATAATAAAGGAGTCAGTTAGCTGGGAAGATACCTATTATCGGTCCAGAGTTTGCATACCCATAGTGCGCTACTTCGAGTAAGGGTTGTATTGAAGTTCTTATCTATAATAGTGCGGGACATACGGACCATATTACACAAGCCTTTCTTTCTCAATTCTATTTTAGCATTTTTAAAGCATGTTTGAATGTTTGTTTCCAAAATTTGAGGCATCAGTTTCGAATTGTCATCATTTCTGGTACCTGATCCAAATCCGAAATACGTTGTCCTTATGTCACCTAACTTTAACTAACCTAGATATGTGAAACGCAAAATTGGATACAAGACGCCGAGCAAGTTCTATTGCCAATATGCCTTTTTCCTGACAAAAGATAAACCAAAAGAGAATGCAGGTATCAAATATATGAATTCGATTTGAGGAAGACGACCAAAAGAAGAAAAAGAAAGTATTCACACAAACCGGCAAGAATTAAAGATTGCTTATGAGGAAAAAACGAAGGATGTAAGGGTAGTAGACGATGAGTCGTCATATCCATTATCCTGGTCAAAGGTTAGCACAACTGCGGCGACACGGTGCTGGTAATTTCGGTCGATTGTGTGAGTAGAATAAAGGCATAATAAGGTCAGTTCATGACTAGCCCTATTAAGCCGGCGAACTAATCGACCACTGGGTGTTGATCATTGAAGACTAATGTAAACGAATCGATTTTGCCTAATAAATGAACATTTTGTCTGCTGGACTTGATTTTTCTCACTAGAGATAGCCGCCGCGAGATGGGCTCGATTGAAGATTTATGGATGAAGTAAAGCGGGCTTCTGCCATTTCTGCATTTCAAAACACTAAATAGTGCGTTTGTCATACATTTCGCTGATTTACTTTTGGTGCACGAATCTTGGTTCCTTTGAGTCTGACTGAATTGTCCACATCTTGTTCAGTTCTGCAATGATCGTCTCGCTTGCGGCCGATCCGTTTTGAAAGATAGATCTCTTACCACGTACTATCATGTCAGCTTTCAGCGAAATAGATAGTCGAAGCTTGCTGGAAGCCAGACGTCATGCGCTAAAATCAAACATGGTTCCGGGGTCGCCTCATCATTATGTGGCCTGAATAAATCCCTTCGTTCTTGTCGAACTTGTTTGATCGATTCGTAATCGTTAATGGAAGCAGGAAGCATGTCACACTGTTTTAACATTAAAAGGTGATAAACAAACACCATAGAAGTCGGTGTTTTCGTGCGCGCACATGAAAAATTGGGTGTTTTATCCTTGGTAGGATCTGTCTTAGTGTCAGCATCATTTACGAGCGCGTTTTCAATAATTTAGTGAGATTCGGATCACCCCAATAATATTGGGTTGGTCTAATTGACCGAAGCTACTCAATTTACTTGGTGTGAAGTGAACAACGCAATTGATAGATTTGGATTGCATCTAAACTGCGACGCAACTCTCTTAAACTGTGGCAAAATGTCCCTAAATTGCGGAGTGTGACTGGTCAACTGCGAGAAGCGCTGTAAGCAGATGAACTGATCAATTTGACCGGTTTGAAATGAACCACCAATATAGAATAAAACAGTAAACTTCAGGGGCGCGTTTTCTGCCAGACTAGCATAGTAAATTCCAGTGTGGCTTTCGAATGCCAAGATGTGGTACAGTGGGCCGTTTTATGTGAAAACCTGCACGGTTTTTCTAATTTCCAGCAAAACCATAAATCATGAATGAATAATTTCGACACTGGACACCGGCCCTCATAGCTGCGTTGCAAAGACGCGACACGTTTGCTGTGTTAAAATCTTTCATTGCTCGTTGAAATAATCAAAAGGGCCGCGAGTCGTCAAAGTATTTCTGGGAATATACGAGTTATTCATTTTTAAAACGATCAACTCCGATATCAGGTTTGTCCTACGGAATTTGATACTGCGCCTGTCTGACATAAGACAATTCGTAATTTTGCTTAAGCGTCGGAGCAGCAAATTTTGCAGAACATTTTCCTGCATCCGTAGCGGTTTGTGGTGTTCTTGTTCGTGCACCTTGCTTCGTCCCAATTTATTTCAGAAAATCTAGCTTATGACATCGTGTGGTGAAGTGGCTGAGTTCAATGAGTCCGGTGTCACAACAAATTCAACTGGCGCTCTTTACCCTGCATTGCACAAGCGTTCTGGAGACTGTCAATAACGGGTAGCTCTGAGATTGACAATGAAGCTCACTACACTCAGAATCTGTGTCCATAATTTGCAGTATCATACAGAGTGCACTGTGAACATTTTAAGTCAGTCCTCTCCTGGTTCCAGGAAAGATCGCAGAGACGTTCCAAGTTGAAGTACCTCCCGTGCATAAGTTTAAATTTTCAGTGTTAGTTTGACCAAACCCCAGCTTCTTGGACAAAAAAGATTGGGAAACCGATCTACTTGGGGTGTCACCATTTAAGCGAAATCGTTCTGATTGCACTTTTATTTTTAGCCATTTATCAGTTGCGTCAACAGTTAACTAAAACGTAGATCTGAAATTACGTTACTCTGGCCTTAAACGGCTTTTTCATCTTTGCTCAGCAGGTCGGGCAATATTAGATACGTCCACTTGTGTTTTCAACCCCAGTTCGACTAGAGTAGATGAGTCAAATAATCATTCAATCTAGGCTAATGTGATAATGGTAACGAAAACCACCACATGATTGAATAAAGTAAAACCACTTTTCTAGTGTCATCTAATATAGTGCTCACTAGCTGACCGAGATGCTGTTACTGTCTCGACTGTACCATTAACAAAAATCTCACACTTATTTCGCCATTTCTTCGGTTCATCTGGGATGCAGTTGTTAATATTGCACGTCATTATAACATATTCTAAGTAATCGATCGATTTGGGTGTTTTTTATTTAGGACTCGTATACGGTCGCTCTGTTCTACGCGAGCTTCAGAAAGGCTGGATAAAGTTGATAGCCTTCCCCGTACATCCTCGTTATTCCGCGAACTGTCTTTAAATCCGGACTGTTGTGATAACCCTGCACCACGCCTTGATGTTTGTGGTCTAACGTATCGACGTAGGCGCGTTATACATTTCCGCGGCCACTAAATTTGAGGTGCACATATAGAGAGTGTGCTGCTTGCAAGTTGGATATCTATATTGATTCAGTTTCCCGTAATATAAATTACGGATTCCGGAAGTGAAAGTTTCGTTAACGATTAGTGCTAAGGACATTGGCGCCAGATTACCTGGTTATCGCTTGCAGATCCAAGTCTACTGTTTTGATTCAATGTGTTACATTTGTCTTAGGTCGGATGCACCTAGATCATCAGTCTTCGACCGTCCTCATAAGCACACGATTAAACTTGTAAATAAATTTGTTCCTTTTCCGCAGTATTGTTAACCCCTTTTCTGTGGAATTAGATGGACTGCCTTTCCGTGATACAACCCGACCAAGTAAATGACGTCAAAGTCTTGGATCCAATACAACGAAAACCAGGATTGTCCGGGAATATGGTACTATTGAAACAATCAATTAGTGAAAAGATAGATGCTGTACGAACCTTAATTCGTGAGGCCTCTAGATCAAAACACCCGTCAAGGCATTTCCAAATTCAAGTGCGTCAAGCGAAATGACAATGCTTAGCTGTATCAAAATGCACTTTCAAATCTTGGTGCTTTGAATAGGACAACTCACTCCTGTGCCGAACATGGAAATGGACGAAGTCAACATAACCGGCCGAAGATGTGTCCCATAGCACGAATCTCCCCAGAGAAGTGGCAGTAGAATGGGGGGTTAAGTCTACAAAGACGTGGTATGCTGACAGCTGTTTTTATTTGTGCACATGATTATAATATTCTTCAGGAGTCCAAACAAAAACACTGGGGAAGGATGGAATAGTCTAAATCAGGTTAGGCCGTGGTCCATGAGTTAGCGCGGATAATGCAATCGGTGAGTCCGTTAATGGAGAGTGAACAAGGAAGAGTGAAAGGAAGTGGAAGGTCAATAAATAACGGAGAACGCGACTACATGAATATATGCAGTGGTTGAGTATGTGTGTTGATGGTGCGAGTACCGCGATAGATGTGATATGAAAGGGTGGAAGGCAGAGAAAATAACGCAATAAAAAGTTATCAAATAGAAGACATGGAGGCCACGTGCACAGATAGCGTGTTTTTGTGTAGAATCTTAATCAAATGGGGAAACAAATGTCAACCAGCTAGAGGCGGTTTGTATAAAAGGGGATCATAAGACGAAGAAACAAGGAGCAGTCATTCTGAAGGAAGAAATCAATGTCTTGATTTTCTCAACGCATTTGGGTTTAGTTACCATCGTGATTAAACTGGGGAATGACAGACTTAAGCTAGGTGCATTTGTACTGAGGTTAACCTTCATCGGTAAACGCGCAATCGGCATGTTTCTGATTCGACTCAGTGGCGCAAGAGACACATTCATGCTCAAATGGATGATGAATCAACCCAATTAGCTGATGATGTACTGCGCGGTGCGCAAAATTCCACTTCGGTACAGCAACTGTCTTTCTAGTCTTGGACACCGACTGTTAAGACGGCGACCTACGACAATTTTATGCGTTCGGCTTTGGGCTTTGTGATATATCTGTCCGGCTAACCATCAGTGACGGTTACTCGCTGATTTCATAACTCTCCATGCGCGGTCAGTAACTGTGGCTTTAATTTACTTGGCTGCTGCAGCGATTACTGATGAGTCACAGAGCGCTATGCGTTCATTCACGATTTAGTTTTCTCTGAAACAACATCTCTTGTTTCCCATCGCTCCGCTAGAGATATGCCGATGCGCATTCTCGAAAAAATGTTTCTGTTTGATGTCATCAGTATATTCAGCCCGTCAAGCATGTCGTATTCGGAATTCGCAACACTCGAACCAATTACAAGTGGCAAGTGTGAACCGTTTCCCGGACCGTAACAACACCAGTGCTATCGTCATCACCGCAAAGTCGGGCAGTTTGCTATCAAGAAAATTCACTGGAGAGCAATCGCTGTTTCTTCAGAGCCAATAGCCGCTTCTTTATTTGGACTGTCCTCGTTTTCAGTTCTAGATCCTTCAAACGACCAAGAACCAAGAGATCATTAACCCTGGAATAATAGAAACACCCTGACACTTCATCAGAAAGGTTGGAAATTCCCGTTCGACTTAGTGATTATCCAGTTCAGCGAATAAAGCATACCATTGTTTCGAAAAGCGCATGATGTTAATGGTGTGAGTTGTCCAATAGAGATTAGAATGTCTTCTTTCCTCCGAAACAGTAAGTTCATCAAAACCAAATTTACGATTGTTCTCTCGGTCTATTCAAGACCATAAAGACGGACACCGATAATTCCTTTTCTGCAGGATTAGATGGACTGTCTTTCCGTATTAGAGCCTGAGAAGCAGGTGACCCATTAATTCTCAGATCTAACACAGCGGAAACCATCTGTTGGGGCTGCCAAAGCTGGAGTGTCTGCTTTACTTAATAAATCACTTATGAGCTTTAATATCTGATCAGGACATTGGATTTTCCTGCCTACTGTGTTCTACTTGGCACCGTCTGCTTTCTGATCTACGCAGTCTAGTATCATTTCTTTCTTTACATCCTTCATTTTTGCAATTTTCCTGAATTATCATGCACAGTTTTCATCGTTCTTGTGTGAAATCAATGTTATCCTCAACATTTGCTAGAAAACGGTCACAGTCTGAAAGGAAGGAATAATCGTTGATCTGGAATGGACAACACCATGAAAATAAACATATGTAGATCTTGGTAATTCTGGTAGCTGAAAACAGGTCGAATAGGTTATCTGTATTTAGAAGAATATCATTAATTTCTCATGTTGAATTCTGAAAATAATGATCGCCTTTTGAATGATTGTTCCGTTTTTGTCAGAATCTTGAGAGCGCCAAGTATCTAGAAGCTTCGCTTCCGAAGGTGATGTGATCAATCTGTCAGAAGCTTCCTGATTTGAAATGACAACCGTCGGAGATTCTTTACACAGGTAGAAATGTGAGAAGTCCACTTCAGATTTTTTTATCAATAGTAACTTTCAGATATTTCGCAGAATCAACCCTGCTAAGAGTTTTTGAGTTGATAGAAGATGTTTCGGATGGGCAGACCGACCGAGGGAGAGAGAACAGATATTTGAAACATTTAGATGTGTTGAGACTCAAACCAGCTCGTGCAGAGAAATCATAAACAGAAAATAGGTTGTGGGGAAAAAATTGAAAACCATCGTTTTCCGTAACGGCTTGAGAGAGGGCAACATGATCAGCATAATTAAACAGATGACATGGGGAGCTAGTTGATAAGTCGCTGATGTAAGTAGAGAAGGGAAGCGGTGAGAGAACAGCATCTTGAAGCACTCCTGAGTTGTTAATCAACGGATTTGAAGTTTTACCGTTGATTCGTGTGCATTGGGTTCGGCTAGTAAAGCACTCAGACAGCCATGCTAATAAAGGTCTGGGGCAGCCAAATGTTTCGAGTTTGTGAAGTAGAAGAGACCGTAGGACAGAATCGAATGCCGACGAATAGTCTAGAAAGGCGCAGCGGACGGATTTCATTGATGCGTTTAAGGAATTACCAATGTGGTGAATGAAGGAGGCGACAGCGTCCAAACTGGACCTGTTAGATTTGTAGGCAAACTGGAAAGGGTCGACTACTACCAAGGCAGTGAATCTGGTAGATTTAGGGATGGGAATAATAGTGACGGGTCTGCAGCAGTCAGGGATAGAAGACGAGTTTAGTGATGAGTTAATGAGAGAAGTGAAAGCAGCCGTCATAGCCACAGCACCGTGCCTTAAAAGAGCTGAGGACAGACTGTCAGGAACAAGCCCTGTGGTAATTTTAGTGGCGCGGAGAAGGTCGAGCACGTCTACCCCAGAAGACCTTGTAACTGTGGTATCACTACTCTGTCCAAATATAACTGGGGTATAAGTGTGAGGATGGATAAAAACACGATTGACGATGTCAATATCCGCAGAAGTTTTCGCGCGTTTCCTCTTCTTCCCATACAACAGTCGAATGGCTTGCCACAGGAATCAGTTGTTGTTACTACTGAGGAGTTGAATGGCGAATGTAGTGTCGATGCATTTGATTTCAGCTTTTATTAGATTGGAAATATACCGCACGCTTGATTTATTACGGGATTTGTAGAAGTGCTCTTTGCATCTTCTTAGAGACTTCAGTTTCTGGGTGGAGATACGGCCATTTGAGAGTAACAGTATTTCCGAGGGACAGCAAATATCAAAGATTGTGTTGGCCGTCTCTGTGAAAAGTTTGGCACTGTCATTGAGCAGAGGTTCAAATGAGAAACAGGTCGATGCGAGTGAAAGAGATTTCTGAAGAAGAAGAAGAAGAAGAAGAAGAAGAAGGTTGTTGTGTGAAATTTACGGAGGCGAACTTGGATTTGATTTGATTTGTTCGCCTGAAGAAATGGAAAGCTGACCTAGAATATATTTTTTAGCCTTACAGAGCAGTCCATGATCGCTATCTTTGAAATTGGAGCACACAGTTTCAGGGAAACGAAAATGGAGCCGCCTCTGGTTGGAGAAACGTAGAGGTTAGGCAAATCGAACACAGTCAGTGTAGGGTTGGATGCATGATTGAAATCATTTACAATAATATGCAGATTAAATCCTCAAGAAGAGGAAACAATAAACCTAAAAACGATATTTTTGTTGCGAGCTAAAAGGGGTAGTGAATAAATTCATTGTGATAGTGCTTGTATTGCGAGAAAACCTAAGGTGACATTGGTTGCCATGAGATGGTTAAGTTCCGGTGAAGCGAGTACGTAAAAAAACTCTCGGACTTGCCGACCAATAAGGAGTTTTAATGTTATTTGCACAAAGTCCCGCCTGCAGTCTTCCTCTGTCCCGTAAACTTGTGTCCTAAGGATGGATTCTGAAGCCATCTGTTGACACGAGTGAATCAGCGGTGTCCGGGTTCAGCTACGATTCTTGTATGCCAATGACACAAGTGTGAACATAGATTGGCGATTGAAGTGCGAGGGACAGATCCGACATTTTCGTAAAACAGAGAGCGGATATTGGTATAGCAATGCGGAATGGACATCTTGGCCGGAAGGGCACATTTGAGGGCTGCCTGCCAGCCTCTTTTATATCAATGAGAAGGTCTTTGTGGTGCAGTAATGCGTGGACCCCAGTCCATGTTGGTAAACGATGCGGTTTTTGAACAAGAGTAATTCCGATTGATTGTAGCGGCGAACGGAGAATATAATGGAACTAAATATCCGACAACAAAACAACGAAATGGGATGACACAACTGTAGTGCAACCAGTCGAAGGGCGCGCGTGTTATTTCATCACGATCAATGCGCACCACCGTATATCACTATCACTCCTCCCAGTTATGGAATAAACAGAAATCCGTGAGCCTAACACCCACTGGATTACCCTTTTCACTAGGAACACAATGTTTCCACAGTACACAATTGGCCGGCCATTTCCGCAGGACGCCATCCGATGAAGCACTGATGATTGGATCCAGTAGTAGGTGCCAAAGAGTTCAGTATGAAAGGATTGGAACTCTTCTGGTTAGGTTCATTCCTACTTCAACCCGCAAGTTCGTGTCCCCTCCCGTGCCGTGGTGCTTCATAAATTCGCCGCCGCCAGCAGCCTTTTCAGTCAACTAACAAAAATCCTTGAACTCTGGGCTGAAAATAACTGAGCATTCCTTTTGATTCTAAGGAAATCCTCTAACTGCGTGTTATTTTGTTTCATTATTACATATATATATATATATATATTGGTTGATAATGAATTCAGATTTACTACCTAATTACTGTGCCCTGCTCAATGCATAATCTGGACTGTGGACTATATTATTACGTGCTTTTATTTCGTATTCGAGGGTTATGTTTGTAACAAGAAAAATTCACGATCAATGGTTATTTGAAATCTTGCGTTAAATAAGTCTTTAAGCTGCAATAAGATGAAATGTTCCAGACGACATCTAAATCTCTCTAGTGTTAAAAAATTTCCCTATTTGGAATCAACAACAAAAATAAATTAAAAGCAGTTCTTAATAGAGCGGGCATTAAACCCTGCCACATTCTCACCCGTAGATGTATATCAACTAGTTTTTGGATGGCATTAAATTCATTATGTCAGACTTGTTCATAGCCTTTGGTTTTTTTGGCAAATGTCTATTCATAAGGAGATATTACAGTAATTATTGCACAAGAATAACCACTCAGTTTCATCTTCCGACCAAAAGGCTGCATCGTAAAAACCTAAGCAAATAATGTCTTCAAGATAAGAAAAAGATAACAGACTTTTCCAACCCTCCGGGACCGCGTTTGAATGCACAAAGACGAAAATGCCTTCGCCAATACTTACGTTAAAATTTGGTGATGGGTACTTTCTTCGATTGACTGCCCGACTGACCCACGAACTCGTTTAAAAATTGACGTTATTCACGCCATCACAACTTTTTGATTACTTCGTCTCCCCTATTCACCTGGCCGTTTTTTCCATGAATGGAATTAATTTTGTCTTACCAATTTTTAGGTCACTATCTTCACCGAATGATCGCGCAATCGAGACCCATTTCCGTAAAGGTGACAAACAAATTACGATAGATGTGATTAGTCAACTTGGTGCCTGATTGAGATAGAAACTAAGCAGGGGATCTGTGTCGAGGATCGCAGATGGAATCATGTATTTACTGCACTCAAAAAGCCAGTCCAGTTGTATCTTACTGAGAAATGGCTATGGGTACTCGATACAACGTATGCATCGAAAATTCCCCAGATGAAATATGATTTCTGGTAGTCTGTAAAAATCGTCATGAACGATCGAGGCGGGTAGGCACCTAAAACAAGGCAAGGTGTGAACTAGGTGAGGAAATGAACAAATCCGCAGTTTTCGGACAAGAAACCTGTTGACGAATAGTGTACCCTACGTGAGAACACCGTGAATGCACATGGTCGTACTATTTGTGAATGAATCCAGAAATCGAACTGTCACGGTGAATTGAGGGATACAGCCACCATTTTCGAGGATGAACAAAAGTTTTAATTTACATTTCCTTGAAAGAAGAACTTGCGTTACAACAGTGAAAAAGATAACGTTGAACCGAGTGTCTGATTCGCTTGTTAACGACTACTAGTGTATTTTTTTAAGGCAGAAAGGGGACAAGTTACGAGACGCAAGCACTTCGTATACTGTTGCCGATCGTGAAAGTAAAACGTTATAATTTGTGCATAATAGATTGTGAAGAACAGTGGATCGAGCTATATACGGGAAGTTTTATATATGCACCTACCGATAAAGTGCAGTGACAGGCAGAAGAATGCCAAGATAGATCAATATTCAAGGTTAACCGTTTCTGTGCTCAAAGCATGCTGATAAGCGTATCTTTACTGAACTCGAGTAGTTTAAGATTTGTCCTGTGCACTAGTACTTCGAAAGATTGGGTTGTGTCAACTTTTGACTCTATTCGAATCGGTACTTCGTGATCGAAGAGGTTGGAGATTGTGCTTCATTTTGCGAGGGCATAGAGGATTGGGTCATCGATTTTGACAATCACTTCCGTATCTGGTCTGAAACTCGTTGAGTCAGGCAAAGATCCGTTTTGCCAGTGTATGCGAAACCGTAACTGCAAGGGAACTGATAAAAAACGTGTGAGACATTAGGATTAGTAAGATAGCTTGAGTGATTTTGTAGGCTTGACCACTTGGATACTTGAGGTAGATGTAACTGCGCTTATGGATCTGTATGGCTGATGACCGATTTGAGATTTCTGTTGATTTGTTGAACAAGTGGTCACCTCTAATTGACAATGCAACTATATTGCCATGTCTCCTTGATAGTGTTGTCCACTTTTCATCTTAGATTTGGTTTGTACGGTGGACTGACATTAGAGACAGGGAAGAGGAGGGTCAGACAGTTAAAAATCAACCTAACTACCGATTACCACTTTGTTCACTTTAAGCCGGCTGATGGACACAGGATGACCCTGAATGAGGATTTATTACTGACCCTGAGCTGCTCAGTGCTATACATTCCGCGTATGTTTCCCACTAATTCTACCAAACCTATTTTAGGGAACCATACAACTGACAATCAGATCTGTGATACAGGTGCTATATACAAATACATATATATTCCTAATATTAACCATCAAACTTATCACTGTCTACTATTCACCTTTTCCTTCGCCTAGGATTCTATTAAGTCAACATGCGCCTAGGCTTATTCACAGCTAACTCCAAAATTGGAGATTTTACTGGGCATCTTGTTAGCCTGGTTTCGATTTGGACTAACGGAATCAGGGGATTTAAAAACAGCTAAGCGCATGAAGACTAACTTTAACAGCCGGTGTACCGTATGAACTGTTTATATATTGTCATTTACAAACTGATGTGGCCGGGAGCTATTCTCCGCTTTTTCACAGTGAGCAAAGGAAGATAGTTAAACCTCTGATTTATAGCTGCTCTTCTCAAAAGTGAATACCTGTTGGTAATACCAACCAGTGTCTAAGCTACCTGTCTAATTTCCGTTTTGAATCAATTTTACTTTTCACTATCTACACGTCAGTAGATATTCAGTTATTGTTCTCCCATGGAAATGTGAGAACACGTTGGAAATTCAAGAACTGCTTACTGAGATTAATTTACAATGTCATGAAGATTACATGGTAATATAAATTTGCATGAACCCGGTTGGAGGGCATTGGTTTATCTCACCCACTAAGTAGCCAAGCTCAGCAGGTCGTGTTTAGAGCCTTCGTCGAACTCAGGCTAACTGCAGAGTAGTCATTTTTAGGAGTGGAGTGATGGGCGCTAGCTACCCGGGCAGGATATCAGCGGTTCATTGTTGTTCCAGTGACCGGTGGCCGTGCAAATCAGTAACGGGTAGGCGCAGCATCATGTGATGAAGTTTAACAGGACATTGAGACCCTTCCCGGTACCTAAGGCATTCGACTCACAATAGTTCTCCACGGGTTGGCGTCCCAGTTTCCGAGAGGTGAATGTACAGCGCTGACGATTCCTAACACAGATGAAACAGCTGCACAGTGATTCCGTGTTTTCGTAGTGGTGATTTGAAAGTCGGTATCACTTTATGATTTCTGTCGGTCTCCTTGTGAATGAGACACGCGTTTTTCTCCAGTTTTCTGCGGTAACTAATTAAATTCCAAGTCATTTGAGATTAGAGACCTTTTGTTGTCTTCTCACCATGTGTGGTTCGTACTTTTTCTTTGGATCTTGGGTGAACCTGGTATTCGACGCTGACAATTTGGACGTATTCTGGAGTAAAGGGATTGATTCTGTTTATGAATGAAGATTTTTTCCCTTAACTAGATATCGGCTCCTTAAAGTGTTGTCGAATCAGAAGATCACGACGTCTGGGTTCATTTACAATTGTGATAAAAACAATGAAACAAATCGGACTTTATTTGCCCTAATTTATCTGGAGGACTTGATGCTAAATCCTTGTATGTGGTAATGGATTTTCAAATCGAATTAGAAGTTCTGATTGACCTTATTTTGTTCAAAAATTTGGCATTTCATACTGAGGGTAGCATTTGTGCGCCAGTAAGACTTACGCACATTTGTAAAAAGTAGTGCATTTGACGTTAAGGATGGGAAGTAAGGCTGAAGCATGATCTTTCAACGATCGAATACTTGTCAGCTTTATCTAGCTTTCAATGGAGCATTACTGGTTCTTGATGAACTAATAGAAAACGTTTTTAATGCGACTCCGTGAAGTGTCTCTTATCGGATTCTGAAGCTGCAATTGACGAATTCCTTCAGCTGAAGAGGACTCGGGCCAACGATCAGATGCGGAAAATATATCGTAAATGTCGTGGCACTGAAATAGTAACGATGCGACTGTATACGCGAGAACAAACCATAGCCAAATAAGCAGAACGGTATGCGCAGTTCCAAAGTGAACACTCGATATCGTGGCGCGAGCGTAACTATACAGATCCTGTGTGCATCAGAATAAGCAGAACCAAATACGTCAGAAAATCAATATCCGTAGGCAAAGCAGACCACAAAATATGATACACGAAAACGGTCCGTTTTCTCCGAAAGATCCATGCCACTAACAAACGTATCGTTTCAAGCTACCAAGCCGCGCATGGTTTCACAGAAAAATGGGGTAAACATTACCGTAATGATTTCGGGACTGTGGGTCAAAATATAAAATCTTCATAACGGTATTTGTATCTGCCAATAGGGACATTAAAATATCTGATTTTTGGCTGCCTAAATAAGCATTTTCACGGTGTCGGATTATTCGCATCCTTATAAAATAATGTACAAAATAGAAGCCAATATCCATGAGCACCCATGCCAGTTTATAGCCAACAAATAAGGAGGAGAATGATGGCATTTGCATTTTTATGTGTAAAGCTTAAGCTTTGAAAAGCGGAATAAAGAAAGCAAGAGGTTTTGAATAGCAACGATGGGTACTAAGTGTCAGGAGTATTGACCAACATCCAGTTGCCGTCCGGATGAACACCATGTTCTCCAGATTTTCTCCGATCCTCATCAGTCCTTTTTCAGGTACCGTAGCTGATCTGAATCACGTGGTACGAAGGACAGTGATAGGACCGTTAAGTCATAATTTGGTGCAATATGTCAACATTTCGTTCAGTCGGTTATTTACGGCAGCCCTCACATTTGGCTGATCGGAAGACTGACGCATTCTAGTGCTCATGCCGATTAACAGCATAACTAATTTCTTTTCAGACGGGTTGCTTATTCTGAACAGATCGTAAGTAACGGTAATCATGTAAAATGTGACTCGATTACACCACATGAATACTTGGAGCCGGCCATATCGACCTGCGATAAACCCTTAGACCAGGTGGGATAACCCTGAAGCTGAATTTCAGTTAGCGGATTTTTATCCAACCGCAGAATGGCTGAGAAAATGATAGTAATAATAGTGATGGCAATATTAATAATCTTATATTAAAATAATTGCGCATCTCTCAGGGGCTGTCTGAGCACAGAAAATGCAAGGTCATTATGCAGAATAATAAGGGAATAAAAACTAGAACAGCGCACGTTTTGGCAATGGGGAAGTACGATATTGGGAAATATAAATGTCATAGTGAATAGAGTCACTTTAAATGGAACGGAAAAAATAGTTGAGCGAGACGTATCAGTCAAGGGCAGTCGGTTGATGGGGCAGTTTGACGAGGACAAAAAGGGAACGAAAAGGTCCATATGGGGAATAATCAAATTAAAAATGGATCTGGTGTAAGCTAACTGCGCCTTAGGAAGACGGAATCAAGCAGCATAATTTATATGGATTTACTTGAAATTCATATATTTGAGTGCAATTTGACAAACTTCAGCTGGGAAAAACAAAGGATGACAAGTTAAAAAGACCTATGGATAAGCCGATGGTGAACCAGACACAGTCGGAGCAGCCACTGTAAGGTCAGTGAGGGCAGTTGTAAATCTATGGCAAAAGCTTAATGCAGGTGGCTTATTTGCAAGCGAGAGCTAAGTCACAGGAACCTAGGATCTGACACACATAGGTGTGTTACAGATGTTAACAAAGTTCGATTCAATTATTTTTGTTTTAGAATGCGTTACCTTGATCTGAGAAGGAGCAAGAGTCGGTGGAAGGCCTTTACACTGGAGGGGGGTTCGCGAGCAGTGGAAACCAGTAGGTTGCTAATCCGAACGCTGCTCGTCGGTGGGCCTTACCCAGAACTGGATACCCAAACTTAAGAACGCAGGTGTGACCCGTCAACCCGGTTGCATCCGCGCGTTGCTACATGAGGTGCGCGCCCGTGGCTTCCGCCTAGAGTAGTCTTTACGGTCCACGTTCCACGCCGAACGGACTAACGTAAAAATACATCGGAGTTAAGCCCATCTAAGTAAAGGAAACTAGGTTGGCGATGGGCAAGACAGTGCGAATGAAGCATGGCCAGGCGTTAAGTTGCCGAGGTCCATAGGTTTTGAGCCCAAATTGATTCCGAAGCAGGAATGCCAACGTAGAGTGTCAACGGCGGAGTCGTGGTTTGGTGTACGATTTAGGATCGGCCCAATTGGGATTCTGGTGGCTGGAGCTCAGTCCTGGTTCAGCTTGATACGGGTGGATATCATGCCTGCAGGAGCCCATCCTAGCCCCAGTTATTAAACTTAAACGGATGCGGACATTATGGCGGACTTTGTGATTGCTCTTCATCCCGTTTGTCCTACTTGGAGAACAAATGAGAGAAAATGTTGCTTTTCCACCTCAGTAATGGTTGAATGTGAGTGAGAATTATCATTTTTTGCGCTTCGAAGCTATCGTTTGTCAGCAGGGAACAAATTTTTTCTGCGTAAACGTTTTTGAAGATGTGCGAATGTTGTAACTAGTTATTTGCTTTATTTTATCCCAGTGCATAGGGGTGGATCGAAAGGTAAGAAATTAGCATTAGGCTTTGTTTCACAAAGCACACCAAGCACAACCACCGAAAGTGCATGAGGTCCATCCACCGAGGTAAGACCAACAAAAATTTTCAAAGATTTGCTTTGGTCGCTAACTGCAGGAACCGAAATCCGCTTCCATTTGGCCCACTGTACCATTTACAGATAATTCAATATTCTGACTCGTATTGATTGATTGCACTTTGGTTTGCATTCCGGTAGCGGAATTTACCGCATAAAAACTAACATACCTGAAGATTTTGTGCCATGAAATACGACGAAAATAAGCTCTGGAAGATACCAAAATAAACGGCAATAATTGTCTGTC
This sequence comes from Fasciolopsis buskii, assembly GCA_008360955.1. Classification (NCBI taxonomy): domain Eukaryota; kingdom Metazoa; phylum Platyhelminthes; class Trematoda; order Plagiorchiida; family Fasciolidae; genus Fasciolopsis; species Fasciolopsis buskii. The sequence continues at coordinate 106,684 of LUCM01003863.1, forward strand.
CACGAACGCTCTGTATATTATATATATATATATATATATATATGGCATTGGTTTGTTTGTTGAGCTGTGAAATTTGGTTGCAACCGTTTCATCACCAATCAATGTGACTTCGCCAGCGCTATGGTATGTGGCAAGCGTCTGGCTGTCGTCGTCCGCCTAAATCGGTCACCTAGTCTTTTAGTCAGTATTGACTGGCTGCTCTGGGTGAACCGGTAAGGTAGCGATACGGCCCAGTTGCTGCGTACACGTTTACACTGGCATGTGCTGGTCGGTCATATAATCGGATCGATAGATATACGTAGTCCAGATCGACGTGTCTGTTTGTCGATCATTCCGAGGGGTGTCAAGCTCCGAAAAATACCTTCGAATGCTTTATTACGGAGAGTGGCATTTGTAAATTTGTTCCGAATTGGTGGTCATGGATCCGCTCCCCGAGTTTAGCTCCGGTTTATCAGGTGTATTGCTTTTCGCACCCACTGCAGTCGATTTGATAGTAAGTTTCATTCTTGTAAATTTTCGGTTCTTTGGTTTTCAAAGAAAATCATTTGTGCGGTTCTTGTTGGCTTGTGCGACACTGATCATCAGTCGGCATGTGAATGTTCCCTCAGTCGTTTGATTACAAAACTTGCCTTGAGAAAGACGACCCACGGTAGTCGAAACGTCGGCGCATTACATCTACCAACAACGCTGTGTTATTAACATTATATCATTCACAAAGTGCTTCGAAGTGAATCTAAATAAGTCAGACTGTAAACAATGGTGACAGGTGAAGCAGCCTTTGCATCCATTTCAAGTTCAACCTTCGCGTCCAAAGTAAAGTTGTTCATACAATAGAATTGCCTCAACGAAGGGTTTAGGACGTTCGTGCACAGGACATCAATCTAAATCACTGATTTTTGTACAACAACATTCAAACCGTGTCATCCAGCGTACCAGAGGCCTCTATCTTTGGACTGTTGAATCTACCAGTTAACTGACAAACCAACCAATTTTAGAAATATTTCTTAGCTCTGTTTCTAACTTCGCAAATATGATTGCTACAACGCGTTGAGTTTACGTGCAGGACATATGTTGCAGTTCCGTATAGCTTCCCCCTGATCTGCGTAACCAACCAACCAATGAAAACGGTGGCGACAACCAATAGGGATATCCAAACACTACTTGAAGGCCACTAAACGGAACGTATTTCACCATTCAAACATTTTCAGTTCTGTGGGTAGACCCATGAGCTGTAAATACAACTTGAACGTATTTTCTCTCTCCTGTGGTTTTTCGTGTTATTCGTTTGCGTAGCCTGGATTGGAGCCAATTCACTAACAACTGGTAATCCGTTCCTTACTATGACTGGCCGAATTCCTTAGGCCGATTTTAATTCGGAATACTACAAATAGTTCGTAGTGTATCACTGGGACATGTGTCTGCTTTCTTATTCGGATAAATACCTTAAAACGATTGTAATTACACAATTATTTCGGCGGAATGCTTTTTTTTCGAGATATGTTGGAATATGCGCACTAGGTCACGAAAAGTCCTTGAACGAGAAGCAGTTTCTTTCCGATGTATTGCTTCAGGCATTCGCATATACGGTATCCAATAGTTCGGGTGAAAGTGCGTAGCTGTTTCTTGTAATGAGTGCAAAAATTTTGTTAGCTTGACATTTGCTTAGTTTACATGGTCTGCGGGATAACTCTGGGTGGATGCAAGTATGGAAGAGTGAGAATGGCGAGAATCAGCCTCAAATGTAGAAATAAAATAAGCATAAAAATTGTTAGGCACAGATTCAACAAGGGTAACAGATTTTTGCAATTACGACCCCGGCCAGGGCAATAATTTTATAATCCTTACGTATTTCTGGCTTCAATGCGATAAACTGACCAATCAAATGAAACCTTTGGCTTATTCCTTTAGCGTTTATACTCGATGTGGCGAACAATCATGAAAACTGCTACCGGTTCACTTTGGGAGCCGTGGGACGAGAACCCGGAATGTGTTCAAAATTTTTTTTGAATGATCACAATGTCAAGTGTCAAAGATGGCCTATATCAAGCCGAAGATCCAGTCATGCCTGGGAGGTCAATGGGTAGAAGCCTGACGAAGTAGCGTCCTGGTACTCCCAGTCGGGGGTTGATCTGATTTAGTAGCTCAGTCGGGAAACCGAGTAGGAGAATAATTGATCCAAGTAGATGGGCTTCCACTCAGTTATACCCCGCTGCCTTGCGGACAGGTTCTCGTCAGAACCGAAGGCTTTGGTTGAGAACCCCAATCGTTCTTCTGCTTCGCGGATGGACTTCCTAGCAGTACACGTCCATCAATCTCCACGAGTTACACGCCT
>LUCM01003863.1:130281-154348 GCA_008360955.1 Fasciolopsis buskii
CATCAATCGAAATTGAGTTTACTGTCAGCTAAACACGCCTGTTGGCCAGCCTGCATTAAAGTGCGCACATTGAAGGAACCGAGATTCAGAGGCTGACGAGACTTGGGAAAATGTGAGCTAACAGGCTGAAAATCACCTACTACACTACTTGACAATAAACCGGTGCGAGTATCGGGCGTGTTGTCAGTGGGGACACTATGGGTATGCATAGTGGGAAAGAGATTGGGTTGGAGACAAAGAAGGCACAATGAATAAAAGAGCGGGACCTGTGAGCAATAGCATAATTATCACTACCCACGCCACCTGCGCTCGATGCAATGGGCAGCGAGGTCCTGATTATCCTGCACGGTGGCCAGTGCAGTATTTATTCATTTGTAGGCGTGTAACTCATGGGGATTGATGGATAGGTGCTGCTAGCGAGTGCAGCCACTAAGCAGAAGAACGATTAGCGTTCTCATCCAAAGCCTTCGGTTCTGACAAGAACCTGACCGCAAGGCATCGTGGTATAGCTGACTGGGAGCTGATCTACTTGGACCAATTATTCTTTCACTAGTTTTTCCGACTGAGCTGCTAACTCAAACCAACCCCTTACTGGGAGGACCAGGAGACTACTTCGTCAGGCTTCTACCCATTGACCTCCCAGGCATGATTGGATCTTCGGTTTGAGATAAGCCATCCTGTATAGCTCGATGGCTCATGGAGGCATGCAAGCCGTCACACCACGTCAAAGTGTAGTCTCGTTGTGAAAAGAGTTGTATTTATCCAAATCTCGTTCTCATGTTCATATCGGCGACGACTGCGGAGGCAGCTTTAAACTCATGTGAATATAGCGGCACCGACAATTGTCCCGCCGATTAACAGATGCTTATAATATGCGGACTGTCGTGTTTTTCAGTAAACCGCAAGTTCCCGATAAACTAGGCAACGGTGATTCTGGACTCATCTATGTCAAAACCAAATCTCGAAGCGCTCTATAAGACAATAAGTCATACTATTTCATACAGTTGGAATATCCAGTCGCTAATATAAGGTTTTGTCCCGAAATGGCACGTCCGTATGAGCGTTCATCGTCAGCTGCTCTGTAATAATCGGTAGTCCAAAACACGTCGCCCGGTTAGGGAAATGAATAACGGGTGCAGCAAAATGTTCATCCGTGTGGACGAAATTTGTGGCCAAAAGTAAAAAGGTCTCGTGGAACGTTCTGAAGAATTCGGACCGGACGAGCGATTAGCAAACTCCCGAATTGTAAGGGCAACGTGTTGGACGGCTGTGGTGAACCATACTAATGTTGGCTTCGGTATGAGAGTGAATCACTACAGTCAAATTTAGTCGTAGTAGGTAGGGAGCGATCCGACGATCAAGTGACTTACCTTACGGTTTACTTGCGATGAAGCCAAGTGTTTGACCCAGCGGCGCAGTACTCGCCCACATTCTCTGTCGGGTAACATGCACTGGCAGAAAACGTGCAAAATTTAAATACGCTAGGTAAGCGAAAATTACTAACAAAGGATATCGAAACTACAAGAAAATGGTTCTAAGAATATAGAGTGGATATTATCCCAAGGTGAACAATGTGATATTGCCGTCATTATTTACATACCAAGACATGCCTAGATCTGCAACTCGCAACATGAAATTGACAACTATGAAAATTACGTTTGCTAATGCGCTAGTACGTTTTGACTTTACAATCTAAATCTATAAAACGATCATTCTGGCAATGGGAGGTTGACGAATAAAAACAATGGCACGAAACAAATTACACTCCTGTGATTTGGCGTAGATATTCGGTTCTGGTCAAAGCATAATTTCGTCTTGCAGTAAGTTAGACTGATCAGAAACCGGTTGTGAAAATAAGTTCACAAAGTGAGATGACGAGGGAGCGCGGAAAGAGAAAATGTATAGCAAACTTAGGTAAAACAGGTGTCTCCGTTTTCATAGTTGGCCTTCAAAAGAGCCGTCAACTAGCTGACTGGAGACACTGAAGGATAAGGTAGCGAACCATAACGCATGGAGATTGTGTTGTCGTTTCCTCTCGAATCAGAATGACTGAAGAATATGCGTTTGTACAGTTAGACTGTATTAGCTACTACTACATTCTTCCCTTTCCCCACTCCTGTAAGTTCAGTCCGCTTGCCCTTTGCACATTCATTTTCTTCTATAAGGACGTGTGATTCTCAGAGAAAGGATGCGGCCAATGTGGTTAAGATTAAGATTAAGATTGCACGATCAGAATGATGAGCGGGAAACAATCAGGACGAATTTGAAAGAAAGAAAGAATATATAACAGCATTAGGCAGTTAACAAGGGGGCTTTTATGGACTTTTTTCTAGTGATGAGCTGCTTTGTGTATTCGAGAACCCATTATTCACGTCGTCGTATATCCATGGCATCCAAAAACTACCCCCATTGTCAGACATGCAAAAGAAGGGAGAAACCTATATGAATGAAAATCGTATCATACCTTGGCCAACCAAATAGAATGGTCCCACTGATCGAAAGATTCCAAATAGCGGCACGCATCCGAATACAAACCGATCAAGCATAACAACTCGATCCCTTCGTCTATTTGGCCGCTTGATAGCAGATTTGTTGCCACCAGTTTTACTGTACTCAAATAGGTATCCTCGGCAACCTGAAGTGAACTGAGTGATGAACCGGGTTGCAGTCGACCGGAGGCATTTGCAGCTAACAAACAGGCTTTGTACATGTTCAAATCGTAAGTAGGGCAGTCTGGGCGAGTTTCCAATAACAAATTGACTGCCCTCTCGTGCTCTCCTTTCAATTTAAGCGAACGAATAAATAATGAAGGGAATGAAAAAAAGATTTTGTCAGATATAGGAATAGTCAGCAGAATTTGCATACTTGGTACTCCTCCTAGTGAATGAATTTTCTTTCTTTAATGAAAGAAATTAACCCTACAAGAAAGTAAGAATCATAAATTTTATCACAGAGCAGCCAGCGAAACTCAGATTATCATTTGCTAGAAACGCAGAAAACGCAATGGCCGCTCAAAATGTGGTTGTGCTCGCGATAAGTACCGATCATTACGCAACGAAGTACCTCATAGTCCGGCAAAATATAAGTCATTCCAAATGAATGGTCTAGATTGGATTAGGATAAGTAAATAAATGAATAGAAACATGCTTATGCGCCCACCTACCAAGTAACATTAGAAAACGAATACACTGGCTGGTTTGAGAAGGGCTACATCGACGCTGTTCCAGCAGAAGTATCCACGTCAGCACAGCACGACGAAATAAATCGGACTCAGCCAGTAAATCCCAAGACAAGTCTAAAGCATAACGCCAACGAATGGGTGAATCGTTCGGAGTCAGTCGGTAGAGAACCATTCGCCAAAAGCGCGTCTCGTATGTATCTCCAAATAATCGGGCAGTCCAAAGGCATCGTTCCGCGATCGTGGAGTTGGGGGAACAAAACGCACTGGACCAATCACGGCTGGCAACAGTAAACAAACGGAATGGATAAGAGTAAGGCGAAAATCAATGGGGAAGACTACTCAGATAGTCTAAGAGGTCTAGTAGATGACCGAGATGACACAAAAATGACACGATTGCCATACTCCCGACGGTCCAGACACAAAATGAAAAATTAGGTTCATAAATTCTTAGAACAGTAGATATTTTTACGTGAAACAGTTCACCAGATGATATCGTCACTCAACTCACCATTAAGATAACATGAGAGCACTGTACAGCTGCTTCATTCTTGCCAGGAATCATGAGCAGTGCATATGCACCGCGCCCCAAAATGGGACGCGAACTCGGGACGAACGAATTTGAATCGAACGCCTTAACAATTACGTCACCGAGCAAGCTCTCAAGAATTTGTTGATGTTGCACAAATCCATGACTGAATTGCAAGGCCACGGGCCGTTAGCGCATAGCAATTGACCCCATACTGATAGACGGTAGATGATTCCCAACAAGTACAGTGCTTTCATGGTTTCTTAATGGTGAATTGAGTGATGATATTACGTGGCGAAGTATTTTATGAGAAAAAATTCAATCTCCTACTGCCAAAACAGAACAGTAGATTTTTCGAATTAGGGGGCCGACCCACGTAGGCAGCCAACCGAAAAAATATATGTTGTGTTGTATTATATGGAAATATGTACCTATTAAAGAAGCGGTTTCGGATGAAAACTGTCTTAAGAAAAATCATTCGTCGTGTCCGAAGGTCGGTCGATTATTACTTCCACCAACTATACTTTTCTTGATAAGTACATGTGCCTGTACGGCAGACTATCACGCGAGTCAGAAGAGTACTGAGTGAAGAACTAACATCTATAAAGCGAAGCCAAAAGCCACATAATTAGTTTTCTTCTGACTATCTTGGTCACCAGCGGTCATTCAGTATGATTATAACCACAGAAAGTTCATATTTAGTATTCGCTTTCTGATGGTTTGACTGGAAAAAAACTTCTTATTGGCCCAATAGGACCAGCCCTTGGTGCTATACTGTTTCCCCTTTTGAAGCTGGAATTTACGTCTGCTTCCGGACGCTGCGTGTCGAGATTTCTAACTAGGATTGCTGGATTAGAGGAAGTTTTTAATTCATATTTTAGTTGTCAAGGGGTCTGATTCTCATCTGTTAAGTGCTTTTTGGAAAACTAATCATCACTCCCATGGATCTCAGTGCCAATAACAAAGATTTGAGCGATCAGCGTGTACTTCATCAGAAGAACGTGAAATCAAAAATTAATTATTCGTTTCCAGTTTTGAACAAGTAATTGACTCTCCTCCGCGCGTAGCATAGATCAGACATTGGATGGTGCAAACGTAATCTACTTCGTTTGCTCTGAATATTCAGTTTCCAACTTCATTGGAACTGCAAGTCGAGTTATCCAACGCGATGGTCAGTATCTTTCTCATTTGTACGACCATAAAACTGGGTAGAGTTTGCAAGTAGTACAAACTGCCTTTTTTGCAGATACATGCTCGTTTTTGAGCTACACAATAGATAAGAGATTCCAACCAAATAAACCAACCAGAAACGAAATTTCGTTGATAAAATGAAATTCTAAACTAGACAAACCATGAAAAAAATGGGGCGTACTTTTTCTGCAGGCTACGGAAAAATGCGTTCACTACAAGCTGTATTTTGGCGAATCCTGAGGTTAACTGCGGGCAAACAAGCAAATAATCAGACTCCTTTGAGTTCTCTTGATTCATGAATAGGGAGCTATTCTCAACCTTAGCAAAAGTTCCGACGTCTTGGGCGGACTTGTCACCGGAAACGCCATCAGTAGTCAGCTTGGAATTATCGGACGAATTCGATCGACGCCAAGGTTGGTTTTGGAGAAGATGCCGAATTATCATGGAGGATTTCATGGACAATAGAGAAGGAACCATTACGTGATCTGGAAAAGAAGGACCTGACACTTAAATGTTAAACAGAAGAACGGTATATGTACTAAGAACACATCATTAAACACTGCACACAGTCACAATCGAGTTTACCATGAGAACAACATTACTAATGGGCAGATTTTGTCAGCCGTGGTAAAAAACAGCCTGAACTTGAAAACAGATAACTGTTAAAAAGAAGGGAAAAAATAGCAGACGAACGGTTGCATGACGTGGTCATCAATTTCGGGTCACAAATCTAAATGCATAAACAGGAACTTAGGTTCTACGACTGAAGGTAGTCTGTGCAGTCAACCGTTGGATCCAATCACCATATGTTGTACACCAATTGGAACCTGGCTTTGATGCACAAGCAACAGAAAACCATGAAGCATCATGTGGACCGCGGAGTAGGCCTAGTCAACATATTGCTCACACTGAACTGAGGCGAAGAAAACGGATAAGACGCAATGGATTCCATAGGGTAACGAACTGAAAGTAAACGTTCATCCATGATTGTTTTGGTAACATTGCGTTTTCAAACAGAAAAATATCTACTGTGAAAATCTACCATTTGTTGTAAACAAGAGGTTTAACGGCAGAACTAATCGCAGAAGACCCATTAAAAAGACAAAACAGTCAAACAGAAGCACCCAATGAACAAAAAATAGCACTGGACCATGCAAAAGTCACTGAAACTGACAACAACGCTACAAAAAGTGCGACCTATGGTATTTTGAATAAAAAACATTGAGAATTGGTTTTTAAAAATGGTTCGCCGAATGAATATATTAGGTTCCAAGTCTCAACAGCAATAAAGACTGATCTTGATCTGGGAGAATAATGTCTGCGATACATACCTGAAGCGCTTCAATTTATTTGAATCCGGGACCTAATTCAGAGACATCGAGCATCAATAAGCTGCAAGCAAAACCAACATTGCAGACATCCAAAGGTAACCATATTCGCGCAGTATATCGCACAAATATCAAAGTTATTTTACTCGGATCCCATCTGAATCGTCAGGAGCGTGAATGGATGGTACGTCCATTTAAGAATCACGCGGTGATTCGTTGGGAGATCTTCGTCGGTCAGGCAAGGCTAACGTTCAGAAAGTGTACACAAGGCCCGAAAGTATTGGTTTTTTTCTCCGTAGTATGGTTACCGGGTACGCACACCTGAAGAGCGGCAATAATCGCGATATCGGTCGTGTGCTTCCGGGGAATTTTTGTCCATTCATCCGTATGCGAAACACTCCTGAGATCTATGTTACTTCTTTATTCTCCATTGCCAATGGTTATGCCACTGAATCTTATAACGGGAACGACTTCGTCTCTATCGTTTACGGTTGACTGCTGATGGGTGAACACAAATCACTTCAAATGCACAAATGGACGGTGCATGAAGTATGCGCTTGTATGCTCACCCGCATCTGCAGCAAAGTGAATTAAAAGACACTCAGGACGTCTGGCCTTATCCGAAGGGAGCATGAACTGAGCAATCGGTTACCGGTCTCCAGTGAATTGTGACTCTCAGATTCTCCTGCTTCCTTGTTGGATAGACCATTTGGTCAAAGGTTCGGGGCGGGGTCTAATAAGTCAACTCTCTATTTCGGTTTGGGAACCTGGTAGAGAAACCGTGAATCTCGATGGATAACTGATGACGTGAAGGCAGAGAGCGAAGAACCATGACTTCCTTTAGTTTTTTCGCTCGTTGTTTTCGTTCTTTGCCATGGTCCCCATAACATATGACCTGTATTTAATATCCATACATATATATGGCATTGGTTTGTTCGCTGAGCTGGGCAAGTTGATTGCAAACGTTGCATTACCAGTCCCTGTACAGTTTTGTCTTTTGCCTTTGTTAACTTTTTTCTTCCTTTCTTAATGAAATAACAATAAACATCATTCGTCAGGAAGGGGGCCGAGAACAACAGAGGGCTGCCAAGTGGGGAAGTTGAACGGCGGTGGGAGGATTCGAACCCGAGACCTCCACGTCCAAACGCCATGACTTTATCCGCTTGGCTACCGCCACTTATAGAAGTGCATAACCATTGTGCCGGAAACTGGGCGCAAACTGAGAACGAACGTTGTGAGTCGACCACTTTTGTCACTAAGCTAATCGGGCTGATTCTGAACAGCTCATCGAACGTCAACAATACATGATGCAGGGCCCATGTCCGTCAATTGATTTTGAAGGCCACAGACCTTTAACCGCACCAGATGAACGGTTTCCATGTGAGGACGAACTTCTACGCAGAAAGGGGAGACATTACCGCAGAGCCATGCACAGCCTGGCTATCTGATATTTTGCAGCAGTAAGTGATTTGATGAGGATTTCCAAATAGATCGTCATGGAATGCCTTGGTTACTAACGGGCCAAACAAAGCGAATCTTTAGCCAGGGCGAAATTACTCTGACTGCTAAGTTAAATCTGTAATGAATGGTCTTTTCTGCCTCTTGAAAAAAGGGACTGAAAGAGTGCATCAGTTAATTGAACATGTAAAACAACCTTCTAGTTTTTTCTTCATCAGATGTTTAACCTACCGCGACTATCCAGTCCATCAGGGATAGCACTGCTGCCGAAGAATTTCGTGACTGGGTGTTCTGCATTCAGCATAAAGTTTCCCGTTGGGCTTGTTGGCGTTAAAATGGTCATTTCTGAGCCGGATTCACCAGTCTGAGCCAAACGCAGCGCTCCATCACCCCCTAGAATCAAACAGAAAACTGGATCTGACGGCCCTGAAATCGGACACGCCCAATCTGCACTGATTAGACAACGTTGGAGTTGTTCACCAAATCGAGCCATGCAAACTAGGACCATCTTAAAAAATATAGAAAAACAAAATTGAACCATGAAGCGTGTGCACATCTAATGCAAGAATTTAAAATTACCGACATTATAAGGTTTCTAGCTAAGAAAATAACACATTCAATCGTGTATGGCATTGTGATGTGGTGCAAAATCTTAGTTAGGAGTGCAAATGCTCTGTAGCGTGGTTAGACAGTATATGGCCTATATATATCACCAGAATCAGATCTGTACCATCAGGAGTGTGCATGGAAGCTCTTCGTCGAAGAGTCCACAGAAGAATCACAACTGTGATTTGTTGATAATTCTTTGTCAGTTGGGCTGAGCCAACCTTGGGAACGAGGGCAGAATGACCCAGAATATACGTATGTATATATAGAAGCAGGAAGTAGTATCTGGGCAAATTTTGTTTACGCATCCAGTTCGTGTGGTTTACTGTTTACCACAGGGAATGACTGTTGAGTAACTAGTGTACTCAGCTACCATGGTTAGGAAGTCTTGTTCCGTGCACTCCTATTTCTCGTCTTAAGAAGACAGTGAGTACAAGGTTTTGAATGAAGCAACCGATATCGAGTTGTTACTAAGCTCGCATCTTACTAGTAGAACAACTGCACGTAAATTAGAGGAAACATGTATTCCCTATATGTGCATGATAAATGGCGGTACAAACATATCCAAGGAAGTGCACGATATCCAAGAAAGCCGGTTTCGTGCGGACATAGTGGCGTGATTCGTCGGTGGGGTGTATGACGCAACCAAGCGTTTTGTCAGAGCGCAAGAATAGTTAAGAAGGAACGTGCCAAGGAAATGACGATAAAGCACACATAGTGACCTACCGCAGCGCACTATCAACTGATTCAAAAACCTTACTCAGTACTGGGGATCACCACTGACACAAATTGTGAGAATTCTGATGAACGATAACCTAAGGTCTTAACAGATCAAGTTTGCCGATAGACGACAAACTGCCGTCTAACTCGAAATTGACCGATTTTGCAGGAGTTCGAATTTCCTACCACTGCAGTAGCAGAAAGTGCAAAACACTTCCCTATGACTGGGACAAAACTGATTCTCCATGTTACTGTTTAGGTTCGAGATTTTCTGCCTCTGTGGAAACCTTGGTGCTCATTCCAAAAACACGTGTGGGACAGGAACGTGAAGGGTTGTCAAAAATGCTATCGCCAGACAGCTACTGCCATGTAATCAAATGTTCACAAAATTACTCATCAGTCGGCACGGGAAAAAATCACAAATGATGCTCACATCTCTCGGTTGCCAAACGAACAGAGAATCATGCAGTAGCACAAGCAACCGAGTATACGCAGTTGGTCCTGGAAGGAATACGAGACGTCTCACACCTGTGGAATGCATACTAACAGCCGATAGTGCTTTCACTGCAAGATCGGCGGGAGTCTCCGCCGATGCGGCAACAATAGAATCTGATCCGACGCCAAAACCCCATCCACCACCTGAGTTTAAACGGATGACTGTTTTCTTGCTGTGTAGGTCTCGAAGTGCCACGAAACCATCTGCGGTACCGAAAGCGATGAGATCAGCGAACCAAGCAACTGCCGTGATTCGTTCCATACTGACCACTGGAAGTCCTTGCAAACTGCGATCAAAATAGCAAAACAGAAATAAGAAAGCAATACCATGACCGCGTGTTCCAATGAGGAACACATGAAAAATTCAGCGAAGGTTCGTACAATGGGCCACACGTTGAAACGACTAATTCTTCTTGAAGAAGGAGGCCAAAGGTTAGCATCATATCTATAACCCCCGTTTAGTGAAGAACAAACTGAGATGACGAAGTATAACGGACGACACCAAGAGTAACCATCTAGAAAACACAACATCGGTCAACCTGGGATAACAACAAGAATGTCCTCTTCTCATTCTTAGTTTACGTTTTGGCATGAAAAACAATAACGAAAGTAAAAGAATTCAAGGAAAAATTGCTACCACTACCATTTCATTGTGATGGAAACTTGACTGTTTTGTATCTATATTTATTTTATATCGATTTGAATTCAAGAGTGGAGCCGATGCAACAACATCAAGGTAAAATTACATAGGAGAAAGACAGAGAGGGGGCAAAATTATAAGCGGCAAGTTTTCGCCGCACACATCTTTTGATTCTCCACTGTTTTTTTTTACAAAACACAAGTTTAAAACAGGGGACAAGACATTCGAGTCACAGCGTCTCAAACCAAAGGCAATCCACATCTCTTGGGCCATATCCCAGGACAAAACCGAAGCTAACTTCTTCATACATCTGCGCCAGGCCATAGCGTGACCATCACGTTGCCTCTTCCAGCCTTGACCAACACGTGTAAAAAGTGCACGAAAAGGCAGACGACGGGCACACATACGCAGTCATGTGTCCAAGTTACTGAATGCAATGCAGAGCAATTGTCTCTTTTAGAGGACGACTGTCTGCACCCAACAGACAACACCTTTCACCCAATGTTCTCCTTAGATTCAAGGAAGGCGTCGGAGACATCGGTGGTGGAATACATCGTCTTCAGGGGTCCTCAACTCAGATAGGTGAAATCTCGAAATGGTAAAGAAGGACCCTACGAACTATGGTATTGCACATTCTTTCTTTGAGGGAAAGTCAGGTGTCACAAGTGTCGTAGGTTAGCAAAAGCCGTTCTGGCATTCGCAGTTCGTGATATGATTATCCTCGAAATACTCCACTAGTTGTAGCCAAACTGGCAGTGTAGCTGAACCTACTGACTATCTCTAAACGATCACCATAAAGGGTGAGTGAATGCACAGGCTCCTGTCAGTCTTGAAGAAGTATCTAGCATTATGAGGGGGTAAAGCATATAGCCTATCACCAAGCAGTTGAATGCGCGTTGAATTTCATGTGCCTCGTTGCTCAGCAAGTCAACATCATCGGCATGCTCAAGAAAGTCAAAAGTGTTAGCTAGGAGGAGTTCAGCTACACTGTCTAAAAGATCAAATAAAGCGTCCCGTAGAACATCCTCTATGACAAAGTTGAGGAGAAACGGGGGTACACAGGAGCCTTGTCGCACTCCACTGAAGGAGACGAGAGTGGCAGAAGTTGGACACAAGCCCAAACCCGACATGAAGAACGACACATATTTCTCAAGTACTCCATTCCTCAACAAACAGCATCATAGTGCAGACCTATCGACAGAGTCAACGGCTGCGCGAACGTCTAAGAACACAACGATCGTTGGCTTAGGGAAAGTAAAACGGTGCTCTACCAGCTATCGGAAGATGGAAAGTCGATGGATGGATTCACAACCGGAGCGCAAACTGCTTCGCACAAGTTTGGTCATAACGAGTGTTGTAAAACCTGTGAAGAATGACGGACACCAGCAACTCCGATGCCATGGAGATTAGATCTAAGACCTTATGGTTAGCGCATTTACTGCGCAATCCTTTCATGAGGATGGGGATAACAATCGATTGCCCCAAGAAGAAGACTTTCTAGGAGCAACAAACATACGAGGAACTTGAACTTATTTTAGCACTTTCGTTCTTCCACTTTCAAACAGGATTAGGGAAAACCCATCAGAGTCCGGCACCTCATGCCGTCCAGAGGTTTGGATTTCGTTGAGGATCTTCACCGTAGTTAATGGATATATCAAAGCAGGTCATGGGAAACGTATTGGAATGGCTATGGGAGAGGTTGAAGCGGAAATCTAATTTAACTATGCTCTCAAGTACTCCGCCTAGCCCACAAAACGCCCTTGACGACAGTGCATAGGCAAACTGTCAGCTTCACCGGACGTTTCGCTCACACCCAACAGCTCCTGTCAGCAGCTCGGATGAAGTGAAACAGCATGCGGAAATTTCGTACCACCTATAAAGCTCTTTAAGACTATGAGATCTCCCTACCCCTAGGTAAGCTCATTGAAGTAATTAGGCGGGGAAAAATTATGCTAGAGCGTCTCCGAAAATGGATAGGCATCTCGGGTCAGACAGCTTGTCGTAATCAATCCGACGATGCATAAGTACGCTTAGGTGACTACTAACGGAATTCGACAGGTTGGTGTATATCAACGCGTAATCAGGGTCGGATGAGGTGCTACAGTACCAGTCATCTCGCAATCACCTTCGCCATTTGTGGATTAAGGGGATGTGGTCGATTTCAGTCTATTAGTGGCTTGAAGAGAACCGGGATCAGATGCCGTACCGCCAATAAGAGTGCCTTACGTTTTAACTTACAAGAAACAATTGACGGTTTGAACACAATACCAAAATGATAAAAATCCAGACTAAAACGACTCATAAATGCGCTTTGTTCAGAGACAGCACCCAGAAATTCCGCAAAAATCACATTATCCATAATCCGGTAAGAGGTCGTGCAGCCGAACAGAACTTCGACAAAAAAACGTGAGAATAGTATGAATAAAACAAGCGAATTCGGTATATCACAGCGATGACTGTAAACCATCACGGAACTACGAAGCATCAAGCCGCAGAGATATCCATCGAAAAGAATCCACCTAAGTAGACCAGCAGCAACAATATCACCAAAGACGTAAACACAACGGAATGAAACCCTCATTAGGCATCACCATCACCAAAATCGGCAACCGTCAAAAGCAGGGCAAGCCTAACTGATCACTGCCTTTTCCCAAAGTCAAATATTTCTATAAAAATTTTGAATATCTAAAAGAAACAGGAAGTCGACCTACACAGGTGGGAAAAGATAGGATGCTGCTGTAGCCAACACACGGAACACAGTCTAACTGTACAAACGCACGTGTTTTCAATCATTCTGATCCGACAGAAAACGACAACACGATCGCCACTGTTCACGGTTCACTGATATATCCTCCAGTGTCTCCAGCCAGCTAGTTGGCGAGTCTTTCAGACCCCAACCGCGAAGACGTGATGCACCTGCCTTGCCTAAGTTCGCTGTACATTTTTTCATCCCACGTTGCCGCATCATTTGCTGACCTCCAGATGGCCTTTTCCACTCCGTGAGAGAAGCGCAAAATTTGACATATGGTAAGTTAGTGTTTGCCATACGCAACACGTGACCCAACCAGCGTAGTCTATTAAGTTTTATAGGTCAAGATGAGGTATTCTCAGAATTGGAACCTAATACTAGATTTTCAACCTCTACATTACTCACTCGGTCATTTCATCCAATCCTAGCCATACGACGTAGACATCGGCGGTCGAAAACCTCCAACCGACGAAAATCTCTCACATGCATACTCTATGTCTCGCAAGCGTACAATAGATTTGAGCGCATTGCGGCACAGTACACACGNGCGAACTTAGGCAAGGCAGGTGCATCACGTCTTCGCGGTTGGGGTCTGAAAGACTCGCCAACTAGCTGGCTGGAGACACTGGAGGATATATCAGTGAACCGTGAACAGTGGCGATCGTGTTGTCGTTTTCTGTCGGATCAGAATGATTGAAAACACGTGCGTTTGTACAGTTAGACTGTGTTCCGTGTGTTGGCTACAGCAGCATCCTATCTTTTCCCACCTGTGTAGGTCGACTTCCTGTTTCTTTTAGATATTCAAAATTTTTATAGAAATATTTGACTTTGGGAAAAGGCAGTGGTCAGTGAGGCCTGTGCACACCATTAACTTATTCCGGACTTGTCAACTCATGGGGACACGACAGACATGAAGGTGAGAATAATCTAGGTCGAACCCAGGTTACCACAGGAAACACATTACTCACATAGCGTTGGAAATTACCGTTGAATCGACCTCAGAGCCGTTAACCACCAGCAGGCGAAGTGCTCCTTGAGAGGTGCACATGATCAGCGACTCCCGTTGAGAGGGACAAACCCCACTTTCCTCATGATCTTTTACGTCAGTGGAGGTTTCCGAATTCGATCCGCTATTTGAACTGCATTGAAAAAATACCAACTAAAATGACCATCATATAAATGTAGGTTTTGAACACATGAAAAGGAGTCATCCTAATTACTGGTTTTGTTATGTGGAGAGCAGGTTGCATGTCTCGTTGAGAAAGCAAGTCAGAATCGTGATCAGGAATAGAAGTAAAAGAAATGAAATCCATCGTAAGAAAAAAACTCAGTCCAAGGAATCCGTGGATTTAGACAGAGCATTTCAAACTTGAATTACTTTCAGTTATCACTAAGCATTAAACTGAGCCGAAACTCACATAAAATGAAGGTACCGAAAGGTTAGAGAAAACAAAATGTATTATAACCATAACAGTCTTGACCGTGAAATATTGGCCCTCGCGGATGGGAATTTATCCCTGTCTATATTCTTTTCACTAAGTAGTATTACAAAAAACAAGGTTTTAGGATAAATCTAATTTGTTTATGGTGTATTGTCAAAATAAACTATCATAAATCCGCTTTCGTGACAGTGCCTTCGGTGAGTAATATGGAACGGCAGTCATGAGAAACATGAAGAGGAAATGCCTTTATATGCATTGTGACAATTTATATAAAGTAGTTGATAACAATGGCTTACAACTTTGATACCTTCAGGCACTTCTAACCTAGTCGGTTCTTGATTATAAACTGGAATTTTCTGAATGCTTCTTCCGCTGAGTTGAATAGAAGTGCGCATAGTGATAGGTACCAGGGCAAATATTCAGGCTTAGAATCAACGGCATCATCCTGTCTATGGATTCATGCATAACAAAAATGAGAGCCATCTCAATATTCCCTTGACTGCCCGATAATAAACTCGAATTTTTGTCAATAAAATGGTCCAAGTGAGATCAAGTCAATCGGAGATGGCATCCACAATCGATTACAATAAGCTAAGCAGAAGTCAAAAGACTGAGGTTGGCTCTTTCGAAAGAAGGGAGTAATCCAAAGGAAAATGGTGGCATTTTCCATTGTTCGAATAACTGTGAGAACCAAATGCTCAATTTTGTTTCAACGATATGCGACCGGAATCTCGTCACGCCTTCCGCAGCGAACAAATCAATAAAATCAGCTGATTTATCCTTTATTTCCGGTCGGCCACGTTTGATCTTTCTACTGCAAAATTTAACGACACGTCCCAAATAAGTATAAACATGTTCATCGCGGCGGAAATGCATATGTGTCCCTGTCTTTTCGAGGCTGCTAACAAAAAATACTATTTGATCCACGGTGGTCGACAGGATTAACTGGCCGCCATCAAAACGACCAGAGGTTCGAATCCAAAATGCGCCGGTCATTCTGATGGTAAACAGCAATTTCTTGATGCCTGGCTCGTTACCACTCTGGACCAAATGAGACTGTGTGTGGTCTCATGGTACCCCAAGTCTCAGGGTCAAGGTTATGGATCCCCCGCCTTACGCTTATGCATGAAGCATGTCACAATAAGGAAGTTCAAAATATTGAAAATTTACTCTTTTGCACTGGTGAGTACATTCTGCAAGGTCGAGATGGATCAGCGAAAAAAACATGGCATCATGGGTATCATTAATCTTCAATTTGTATGGGCTGCTCCATGAATCATCGATGGAAGTTGAACAGATATTTGAGTGTGGTCAAATCTGCGCGACGATCACGACAGAACTTACTTATCAACAATTGAAGTAAGTCTGGCCCTGAAGTAAGTCTGGCTTTTCTGTCTGCAGAGATTTGCAATCGGAGCTAAGCGTCTAACTTGATTCATACCCTCCCCAAACACTGACAGGGACAAAGTGTCAGTTAGCAATCAGATGAAAAAGGAATAATTCCCATTAGATGAACAGATTTATTTCAGTAAGCCGATTCGATTCCTGAACGCGCATTTAGGCAAAACTCCTTGAAAAGTCGTTATGAATCCCTGGATTCCTACTCAGCACTGTTGAATAAACGTTTGAAGGAGATACGCCTCTTGTAGAGTAGTTCCACAGAACATAGCAGCAAGTCTACAAACGAAACTCGCCCTAAAGGTATAAATAAGGAACGGCTGTAATGGAACCGACGAGGATAAACTCTACTTAGAAAAAATATATAGAAACTTTCAACATGCAAACGTCCGCTGTATGCGCACAACCACAACCAATAATGACACAACCTTTGCAGCAAGGATACACATTCTGACCGGGAACCATGCGTTCAGAGAGGCAACCAGCGCAGCGATATCTGGGGTACATTATTTCGTTCTGTCACCGAATATACGGAGTCATACTTCACAACCGGCAGATCACTATACTCCCAGGAATAACAAAATATTGACCAACAACGAACGGTGTCCATTTTCTCTTTTAATTCAGCGACTGTAATTTTTCATAGTTTTATCTCACTCTCAATTACCTTGTGAAACAGTCGATCAACTAGACAAATCGCACAATTCAACGGCAGCAGAAATAACGATGAACAAAGAGAATGACAAAAAGAACAAAATTGGGGGCAAGGTCGACAGAGTTAAGTAGTCAATCGTTCTTACCTTCGCCCCACCGAAATATCCATAACAGTAATCAATTCTCGCAAGGAAAATGATAAGGAAACGTTTATGGGAAAGTTACACATGCATCAAAAAAATCAAACTAGTGACCGTGGATCGTCGTTGTGAGGGTTGGATTTGATTAACAAGCGAATGATATTCGACGATCCACCGAGTTATTACACAATGGACTCATCACTCATGCGTACCGTTAATGATAAAAAGTAGACTACTGTTGAACATATACTAAATCACAATAAAGGGAGGCTACCTAAAGCATCTATTGAGAAATAAACAACTGTAAAAGAATTCATGGAATGGCAGACCACAGAAAATGGAGAAAAGAGAAAGCAGACTCGAGAAAAGACAGTGGATTTGGAGCAGAAAGCATGTCGATTCAGTACTCAAAACAAAACTGCCTACGTCGGTTCGAAAATGGTTTCGTAACTGTGCGCGCAATACAAGAAATCACCCATCGTTTGGCAATTTTTACCTTGATACCATGTATTACATCTCAGCCATAGTACTGAGAGCGCTGTTGTGCGCTACACCACTTTTAGTAAGCCGAACTAAGTAAAAATTGCAGTCGTTTACTTTTTTTCGTTGACTGACAAACGTAATGATTGCAATTTAAATTCAAACAAATCTACAACATGGAAATGTCCTGCAAGCCCACGATCGATGTCATCCTTACTGTACAAGTGGCGTTCGACTAAGAAAATCACGCATTTTTGTGACGCTGCCACTCATTGAGGGATGTGTTAGAGAAACTCATTTCACTTGTGCGATCCCTCAACACAAACAGCCGCAGCCGAATTCGCGACTACGGCGATCTTCCACCTGCATACAGCAAGAGAAGTATTGTTCACCAAATTTACCACTTTCAGGTTTTTACGAAAATGATAACAGTAATCGTTCCGTTGGGTGACCAAGAGAAACGTCCCAAGGACTTGCAGCTACAGACGTCGGCCTAAATATGTTCGAGTGTAACCAGCTAAACTGATCTTTGAAGTGCTCTGCCCAACGGTCCAGTCTTTCCTGTCTACCATAGACGAGCTTTCCATTTTTATTGCACACAATTTCACTAACCAAAGTTCGCCGCCCACCGCTGTCGCGCATAAGCTTAAACAGTCCTTATCTGTTACCTGAAGCGGACGCTTCTTTGATCACTACGGCTACCTTGACAAACCAGTTTTCACGATCATTCATAAGGCTTATCGTCAACTGACGCTGCAACTGTCGACGAATTTTATTCACTTACTTACAATAAGGGAGCTGGCGATTTTAACTCATTAGACCCAGCGATCCGTGTGAGACGCAGTTTATTTGTGTTATGGTCGATGATCAATCCAAGGTTTTTGGAGCCGCAGATTTCGTTTCTGCTACCAATTTTCCAAAAGAATCTATTCTTTTCTCAATATTTCCAAATTGACGTTATTTTTAATATTGCGCGGTTGAATATTTTTATATGTCCGCGAAAAGATTCATAAAAGCCCGTTCTGTGATTGGCTAGTCCAAACATCGATCAAGGCCACCCAACAAAACTATATAAACGATAGAGCTCACTTGAATTCTGACTTGTGTTGGTGGGTCACCAATAAACGCGCGGCAGTACTCTGTGTTCGTCTTTTCTCTTCCGCTAGCGGGCTGGGCTAGCTGTTCGTATTTCGCGCCGCTTATTGTTCCGTGTGGCTGCTCATTCAAGTGAGCAGCAGATCTGTCCCATTCGTGGTGCGACTACGGGCCTTGAGTCTTGAGCCCGAACTTTCTGTGTCGCCAACCTCTGTGTGTGTGTGTTCGTATCTTACTAGACCACAGACTATGTGCTCCTGTGATATCGTGCGCCGCGAGTACTTGTGTCTTGTGCTTTCAGTGTGGGTATAGACCAACCAAACTCGGCAACATAACAGTTTGATGAACGCTAGATCTGGGACCGCAGGCGAAATCTGCTAACAAATGCATAGCCTGCTTAGTTTGATTCCACTGTTCGTCGGAGTTCTCAGTTCATCAAATAAATTTACGCTCATAGCTGTTGCAAACAGTCGAGTCAGAAAGATGTTCGATAACCAATCGAATTTGTGGCTTGCGTTGAAGGCCGTTCACCTACAGCAGGAATAAATGATTGTCTGCACAAAATTGGAGAAGTCTTTCCCCATTATCTGTTCCCTAAGCAGGTAACGCGCACCGCTCATCTAAACAGATTTCCGATGCACCAAGTTTTCCAACGTGTGCAATAAAACCACTTGCCACAACTGCAATGTCAGAGCGTTCGCTCTTCCGAACAAAAGTGACGAGGTTATCGTAAAACTCGTCTTTCTACATGTCAGTGCTCCAGTCTGTTGGAGCCTATGCCAAGATAACAAATAAACTGCGCTTAACATTACTATCCTTCCGGACGCCGACTGATCCCTGCAGTCTCACGCCGCAATACGACCGTTAACCGGGATCCAGTCGAAAAGGGTTGCTTCAGCCCTCTCACTCAAGACCATTTCTACACCCAGTTGACTTACAGCTGGAGCTGCTTCGTCTTCTGAAGTGCGAAGAAAATATGTTGACGAGACGTTTGGCACAGTCAGTTGAATTACTCTACTCGAATCCTGAATTCGTGTTTCATTCACGCAGCAGACATCAATCGGAAGTGAGTCCACTGCCAGAGCCAAACACGCCTGTTGGCCAGCCTGCATTAAGGTGCGCACATTGAAGGAACCGAGATCCAAAAGCTGACGAGGCTTGAGAAATTGTGAGCTAACAGACTGTAAACCACCTGCCACACTACTTGACAATAAACCGTTGCGAGTATCGGGCGTGTTTCCAATGGAGATACTATGGGTAGGCAGAAGGGGCAAACAGATTGGGTGGGAGACAGAAGAGACAGATTGAATAAAAGAGACGGAATTCTGAGCAGTAGCAGACACATCACTACCAACCACGCTCGATAAAATGGTTATCCTGGTTATCCTGCGCGACGACCGATGCAGTATGGAACTATTTGCAGGCGTGTAACTCATGGAGATTGATGGACGTGTATTGCTAGGAAGTCCACCCGCGAAGCAGAAGAACGATTAGGGTTCTCAACCAAAGCCTTCGGTTCTCACAAGAACCTGACCGCAAGGCAGCGGGGAATAGCTAAGTGGAAGCCCATCTACTTGGATCAATTATTCTTTCACTCGGTTTTCCGACTAAGCTGCTAACTCAGACCAACCCCCGACTGGGAGGACCAGGACGCTACTTCGTCAGGCCTCTACCCATTGACCTTACAGGCATGATTGGATCTTCGGCTTGGGATAAGCCATCCTGTATAGCTCCTTTCGGTCACGTCGGCATGTAAGCCGTCAACGTCCAGTCTCATTGTGACAGTAAATCTACATCTGTCACGGATAACTATCTGTGGGAATTTTTCATAGGTTACAGAAGAAAATTTGAACCTGAACGGCTTTTCGGATCGTAGGCTGTCTTCTGTTGTAGGAAACCGTGAGGAAACCTCAGCTTCCATTAAATTTTGACAACACTTGCGATCAAGGGCTGGGGTGTCGGTTTAAATACAAAAGACCATAAACATTTTCGCAGTTGGCAAATCAAATGAGGCGAATGAAAATCAGCACTGAAGTTCTGCTGCATAAAATCGTGCTCAGGATTAAAGCAAAGCATATGATTTGGGAATGTAGTGCCGGGCAAACAGCTAGCCTGAACAGTAACAAATAGTCCAATGGCATGTAGCCTAATTGCACCACTCACCTGGTATCCTGTAGCTGAAGTGATGCAGGATGAGATAGTGAAAGCGATGAGCGTGAATCACGTGATCGTGTATTCGCATGATACCAATCCTGTTGTTCGGTTTATTGCAAGGAAGAAGTACAGAAAAGGGATGTGGTATTATTCAGAAGTTGATCAGCCTAATGCTGTTCAAAATTGCTTAAAAACTGTAGAACTGGCTGAGGGACTATAAACGCTTCTCAAGAACATAGATTTCTCGAAAATGGTCAGACTCAAGGTGAACGAAAGATGCATTGACCGTAAATCCATTTTGGTCCGCGGGAAAAACTTAAGTTCCTAAAGTCCATTGTGGTCGTTTGATTTGGGTTAATCGAACATCACCGTAAGAACAGGGCATGAGAAGATGAACAAAACTGATGTGCGACGGTAATTTATTTAAACTGGTTGACCTGTCTGAGCAAACCAGTCAGAAATGTTGACAATGTTCAAAATGGTATCAAAGCGGAACTGTATGGGACATACAGGACAGCCTTGTGCGGAGCAGCGAAACATCCGACCAAAAGACCAGCTAAATTTCTAAGCCCTCACCGTAAGGGGAGGCGACGTGCGGATGCCAAAAGCGCAGTCACTTTGCTTCGGCGCAATGATTCATACAGAGCCGAAGCACAACTACGTCCAGAAGAAAAAGACCGGCCACCAAAAGACTTCGATGTCCGTTGAACAGCAGGGCTTCAGACTGGGACCGACAACAAGCCCTACGACAAGCACGGAGTCAACCAGACCACGGATTGATTGTAAGCGGACATTGGTTAAGGTTTTCACGGATTGATCGAACTCACTGATTTTTTCTGAGAACAGCGCATAGCGAGGAAGCTAGTCTGGAAGCACACTTGACACATTCCAACAACCTTAAGCTACTGGAACCGAGTGCCTACTCGTAGGTCCAATACTTTGATCGAACCTTTGAGTCATTGAGAAAATTTGCATACTAAATTCGAGAGAAAGCATGAAGAGAATCTTCGAACATTCCGTTCTTAACAGTTGATTCTAAGCCAGTGATGTGTAAGTAGGATTTTAGATCAATAACCGGATGTAGTTACTTGGTATGTTAGTAACCAAGTATTGTAGATCATGTCCAAAGCCTCCGTTGTACTTAGGCTACCTGCAGAGAAGTCACCTATCAGCAAGAGTCGATTGCTGAGCGCCAATGACCCGTCACGGATAAGTGGAACATCATGTGGTAAAGTTCAACAAACTACTGAGAGTCTGTTCAGTAACGCAATGACTAAGGCCTCCGATTCAAAAGCATTCCTCCCGGTTAGGCCGCAGTGAATATGCATTGACGATGATTTCTAACAAGGATGAAACGGTTGATCTGTGCTTTTATGGTTTCTTAATGGTAATTGGAGCGTTGACGTCACATGGTGAACAATTTTATTTGAAATAAACGGACTGTCGCGCGTATCCGCGAGGTCCGTGGTGAGTTGCAGACATTTCGCCACTATCTGCATGGCACTAAAGTTATATTTGGGATGCATTTTGCAGCTTTAAAGAGTAAAATGACGTTGTAGGAATGGACCGGATCGAAGCCGAATCTTGATTTTAGATTAGAGGCTTTCGGAGGAGTATCGGATGCAGTGTCCTCAGGTGTACCGGAGGCTCGGCTGTCATTCACCAGCCTGGCTTTGGCGTGACACTCGCTTATGTATCGAACTTATACATCACCAGTATAGTCGGTCCTATTATACGTCTCGGAAACATAGTGCTTGAGAAAGGACATTCGAAGATTATCAGTGTTCGAAATCCGTTGTCTTCTTACTACTGGTGGAAAATGCTGAGAGAATTTTCTCGGCAACTGAGAGATTAGGAGTAGGGTGCTGAATCGCAGGAAACAATCCTTAGATAAGCCACTGAGTGTGAGCAGGTTAAGTCATTTGGTCATGCTCTGTGTAAGCCAATAGCACACTTGCCTAGTTGTGCACTGCGGCTAGAGGATGAGTTGAAGCGATCGATCAGTGATAAGAGAAAAAGGTGTGAAGAACACAACCAATGGACTACCTCATCGTCATTATCATCACCACCATCATCATCATCGTTCAGCGTTAAACAGCAAGGCAAGCCTAACTGACCGCTGCCTTTCCCCAGAGTTACATGTTTATATAAAAAGAGTGAATATCAAAGGGGAACAGGGAGTGGACCTACAAAGGCGTGGAAATATAAGAATGCTGCTGCAGCCAACACACACGAAACACAGTCTAACTGTACAAACGCACGTGTTTTCAATCATTCTGATTCGATAGAAAATGACAACACGATCGCCAATGTTCACGGTTCACTGCCATAATCTTCAGCCAGCTCGTTTACAAGTCTTTCGGACCCCAATCACGAAGACGTGAAACACCTACTTTACCCAAGTTCGCTGTACATTTTCTCATTCCACGTTGCCACATCATATGCAAACATGGCTTCTTGCATTCCTTGGCAGGAACACAAAATAGAGCACGGTATGGTAAACGAGTGTTCGTCATACGCAACACATGACCCAACCAGCGTAGTCTATTAAGTTTTATAGGTCAAGATGAGGTATTCTCAGAATTGGAACCTAATACTAGATTTTCGACCTCTGCATTACTCACTCGGTCACTTCATCCAATCCTAGCCATACGTCGTAGACATCGGCGGTCGAAAACCTCCAACCGACGAAAATCTCTCACATGCATACTCTATGTCTCGCAAGCGTACAATAGATTTGAGCGCACTGCGGCACAGTACACACGACCTTTAAACTTCATTGAAATATCAGGCCGACGCCACAAGTGCTTCAATCCAGCGTATGCTGCTCGAGCCTTGGATATACGCATACTTACCTCCAATCCCGAGCTACCATCGTTCGACACGCAGCCACCAAGGTAGGTGAAACGGTTCACAGTCGTCATTTCCTCTCCATCCGATATCAAGTTCGGTACCACCGTCGTGCAGTCCTGTAACAGCAATTTATACTTTGAAGATGCAAAGCACATTGCCAAACAGGGCAACCGATCTCGACAGTCTGTCTAGCGCCCATTGTGCATGGTGCGCAAACTCGAACAGGCACACGACGTCGTTTGCGTAATCTAGGTCGCATAGCTATCCTCCACTTCCCAGTTCCACTCCTACATCCCGGAGATCTCCTAAAGCATCTTCCATCACCTCGTCCATGACGAAGTTGAACAAGAATGGAGAGATGGAACACCCTTGTCGAATGCCACTAGTCGTTTCGACCGAACTTGGCAGTTAACCGTATACCCTAACGCGACCATAGGTATGCGAGTACAATGCTCGCAACAGGTTCACAAACTTCGTTGGCAAACCCTTCCGATGGAGAGCACTGAGTAGTGCCGGTCGAACCACGGAGTCGAAAGCACCTTTCAAGTCGAGGAAGACTACGATCGTAGGGCGGCGATGCGTGTGACGCGTTTCGAGTATCTGTCGAAGAGCGAATATTTGGTCGATGCAACCTCGACCTGGCCGAAATCCGGCCTGTTGTTCGCGGATATTACTCTCGCGAATCGGTGTCAAACGGCGCAGCATTATCGAAGCTAACACCTTAGTAACTGTTGGAATTAAACTACTCCCACGATGATTACTGCAGTCACTCCGTGTGCCCTTCTTCAAGATGGGTACAATCTGTTACTCACCCCACGATAACGGATTACGCTGCTCGTTCCAAATATCACGAAGCAAAAAGGTGAGTGATTTCAACAAAGGTTCTCCACCCGGTTTGAAAAGAACTTGGGGAAGGTCGTCGGGACCGGCAGCTTTTCCTTTCTTCAGAAGTCAAAT
>LUCM01003863.1:155281-177151 GCA_008360955.1 Fasciolopsis buskii
CCAACCACGCTCGATAAAATGGTTATCCTGGTTATCCTGCGCGACGACCGATGCAGTATGGAACTATTTGCAGGCGTGTAACTCATGGAGATTGATGGACGTGTATTGCTAGGAAGTCCACCCGCGAAGCAGAAGAACGATTAGGGTTCTCAACCAAAGCCTTCGGTTCTCACAAGAACCTGACCGCAAGGCAGCGGGGAATAGCTAAGTGGAAGCCCATCTACTTGGATCAATTATTCTTTCACTCGGTTTTCCGACTAAGCTGCTAACTCAGACCAACCCCCGACTGGGAGGACCAGGACGCTACTTCGTCAGGCCTCTACCCATTGACCTTACAGGCATGATTGGATCTTCGGCTTGGAATAAGCCATCCTGTATAGCTCGTTGGATCATGGAGGCACGCAAGCTGTCACACCACGTCAAGGTGTAGTCACGTTGTGACAGATTGACTACTTCGCGTTGGTCCAGTTAAGCTAAAGAGTTGAGATCCATGAGGTAAGACATTGGGTGAGAAGGCTCAATGTCACAGTCAGTATGGTTTTTGTATTCAAAATGTTTCAATCTCAATACAGTTGTTCATGCTCATTATTTTGCAACTGATCTGTCACTGTTAACCGTTCCTTTGTTCTCTCATAAGTAAACTGCACTGTGAGGTGGCGACCAAACGGCGGTTTAACACAGGGTTAACGGTATTAAAAGCTGAGCTGATAGACAAATATACATACATGTATTCGATCTCACTGTCTTACGTTTGGGTGGTTTCACAGATATCTGAGTATAATATACTACAGCAAGGAAGATGAAGGGTCGAAACAAATCGTTTCTTAGCCCACTTGGGAGGTTCGTACGGTCGAAAGCATATCAACTGAGCTGTGCTGAAGATGCCTCGTTTGAGCACTCCTGACTATCGGCTCAAAACTTTGCAGACGAGGAGAAAAGCGCTTTGCCGAAAGTCGTTTCATACACGGATGGAGAAACGAAATTTCCTCGGAAGCACACGATTTTTTTCGCAGTTGTTGTTGTTGTTGCTATCAATCAATGCATGGGCCTTAAATGAATTCATCATCTATGCACACTCAAATGAAATTTAGGGAAGAAAGTAGCAAACACCTTCGATGAACGGTTTCACGATGGGCGTTCGTGTGAATCTTTCTTCTGCTCGTGCTTAACCAGGACGCGAAGCAGTCACGAATGCAATTGTGCAGATGTCTCGTTGCGCTGCTAATGTATTCAGCCGCACTACAACGAGTGAATGCTTTAGCAGAGAAAGAGGCTGAAAATTCTGGTAACTTGATTTATTTGGCAACACGATCAGATAAGATGTTAATTTTGCATTTGAGTGGTACAGAACGTCCTGTTGAACGCTTTCGTTGAACAGGTTCTGCCTCTGTCACCGTCGAACGGAATGTGAACATAGGTGAGTTTCTTCAGTGCTGCAATTTTCTTCGTTCTGTCCATTATCTTGTTGGTAAGGTGTTTCGGATAGCCATTTTCTTCAAATAAGCTCCATAAGGAGCGAATTTCATTTGCAATTGTCACTTGTGCACATTTTCCTAATTTAATCAACCAAGCAGCGCATCAGGTTCATCTTCACTTCCAAGGGCAAGAAGTCATAATAATTACTGTAGTCCTTTCCATGCTGCAATCCTATAAACAACTAACACAACAGAACCACCACCCTCATCTAAATAAGCTATACTAAGGTCCTATTCTTTCTTTAATCTAAAACAAACACTAGGTAAGCAGTGTTAGACTCGAGTAGCACCAGATAACCGCTCTTCTATATTACTACCCTTGACGGTATCGAATGTCAGCTACTGAGCTTTTCGTGTTCTATCGTCTTATTGTGATCTGTGGGGCTTTACAAACATTCGAAATTAATCAGAGTTGAACATCACTAAACTACTGGACATAGACGTCAATGTGAGCGGAGACAGAAAATCATGCACGCACCGAGAGCACACGAACTTACCAGCGTAACAACTTGCATGTCAGGTGTGAATGGAATACGAGTAGTCAAAGTGAAGTCTTCCAGTCTCCATACTTCAACCGACTGACGACCGATCAAAAAAGCTATGTACTGCCTACGAAAATACAAAACGTGAGACGGTTTAGCATTGATTTTCGGACAAAACACTAAATAATTCTCTTTACGGAACAAAAATCCACGGTATTCAATCAACACAGAAAGTCGGTAACAGTTGACAGGCGAATAAGCAAAGTCATTCGTCATCAAGAAGCAATTGAAGCCAGGTATACATTGAAACAAGTGCAAAAAAGCAATCAAATAAAAGGTCATGTCTAGTATACGATTGTCAATTAGCGCGCATTCGAGGACCTAGTAGGCAAATGATAGGCTTTCCAGCTCGGCCAATCATAATCACGTGCAAAGCGAAACGAAATGAACAGATCGTTCGAAGACATGCGACAATAAGACACCGGATGTGGTACCTGGAACTTCAGTGTCACAATAGACACAAATCCGTTGATAGTCAGGGAAACTACAAACAAAGACGAAAAGATGGACCGCTTGGTGTGATTCATGAGATGAAAATCGGTCCATTATTACGCAAGCCTGTTTATATGATTACGGATCGTCCATCTTGCTTGACACTGCTGCTAGCTGTGAAAACTGAACCCGAGGTAATTACACACTGAAGACTACAACTGAAAAACCCTATCACACAAAATCTACGATTCTTCTAAAAATTTCAACATCACATTTCAGCGACCAACAAGTTACCAGAGCAAGTTGCTCATTAGAATTTACCACTGTGGAGGAAGGAGCACGGGCCACAGTCTTCAGGTTTCACCGCAGACTTTGTAAATGTAACGGTTGACTGTACGCTGCCATTTTGGCCCCGAACGTGTAGGTCTCCCATGCTATTGGTTACACTTAGTGGGCTTCAACTCATGAAAATTCCCTTCCATTTTTCCACAATGAAGAAAAATCAGGATGTCTGCAACATGCGATTTGGAGAAGCCACATGTACGTTACGCCGGCACTTATGACCCTGAAATTCGGCGTGGGATAGGGCCACATGGGATCTGTTTCTATGGTCCAGGATGATGATGAAGTACCATCTACCACAGGATTCACTGGTGTTAGGGGGTTTGAGGTCCTGGCCTTTGAGATAAAATTATAATCGACTGAACCACTATCGGTCCTGTGGATTATTCCGCCTGGCGAAGGGATTGTGTTGTGACACAAACCTACTCTAATTAGAATGCCGTGAGAACATTTTACGTGCTACAGCAAAATTCTGTTATCTAGCCATCAGGTGATCTGCCGTATGATGCTAAGCCAACGATCACTCAACTGAACGATGCAAAAACAAAATAAATCAGTTCTATTCCATTTGTACAAATACTACTATTGTACGGATCTACTTTGGCCTCAGCCATTACCTCGCAGTATCGAATAACAATGAGAGAAAAATCAAGATTATTACACAGAAGGATCATAGGGGAGTTGAAATAGTTCGAACGCAAGAACATGGAAGGCAGCATACGGCAATATTACCTAAAGTTTGTAACAATTCCTTTGGAGGATCTCATGAACCCCAAACAGGTAATCTAACTCAAACTACTCGCAATAGCCTATTCGTCAAGGGTTTGATACCCTGACACATTCCCCATCCATTACCAGCCCCGCAGAAGAGTGCACATCGAGAGAGTGCGCCAACCATTTTAATCTATTCGAATTCAGTGCCATGACTCAATACTATTCGCCTAATCTCAGAATTGCCAATGCGATTCTTCCCCATACCCAAGCAACAGGACCTACTTTATCGTTGCAGTGAAATAGCGGATGGGAAGAAGGATACACTGGTGGATGTTACCTTTTCGTGTTGCTCTTTTCGACCGCTTTCGATAATAGCATATTCAGTTATCCATTACAGTGAACGGACAACAGAATGAATTGTCCCAATGGCAAAGAGAATCGGCGTTAACAGCTCAAGTTTAGCATCTTGGGAGTACCAACACCTAACAGAGGTTCTAAAATGCTGTTCTCTAGGGAGACAGAGTGAAAATTCTGAATTTGGTGAGGATGGCCTGTTTGGTTATTATGGAATTTAGCGGTGGACTTAACATGCATACATGCATACATACACCCCAAACGCAGAGATCTAAATGGTGCATATGTGCATATGTGCGCATACATTTGACACTGTTGTTTCTCTGTCCCGTGATCATCACCATGGATACTGCGGTTCACACATGTGCCGTCATAGTATTAAGTGGGCACCGTCAACCAGACGATGACAATGTTTGTCCGACCTTTTTGAATTTTCCGAAGTTCACTCGGCACATCATCAAGCTTTAGCCGAAACCGGAAGTTCCTTAGAATGGACGCACAAACTGGGCCTATTGATTGCAGCTCTCCTAAGGCCAGGAACGAGTTCTACCGGGAGTCATCTCGATTACTGTGAATTGTGCATTCAACAGACGCAGTGGTAACCCCTGGTGATTTTACCGCCCAACTAGCCCACTTAACAAAGGCGCAGCGCCAGAGTGGAGCCCGACTTTCTGTCCCAAGCGATATCATTGACAAGGATGATCGTGTCATCCAAGTTTGGTCTGGCCAACATCGGCTTATCTGGCGCCCGCTAGGACTTTACAGTGCTGGAATCAAATTAGTCAACTGCTGTTACTCATCGGTGGCGTGGATTAATCGGGGATGGTCGACCATTCAAGCCAGCGACTGTGGATTCAGATCATAATTTGGATCGTGCTCGATGTTATTCGTACCAACACGAAAACCATACGTCTTGCAAAGCTGTTTTTAAGCGATAATTCCCAAATTCAGTTCCGATCGGAAATTCAAATGGCGTTGTTGGCTCAACAAAATACAGAATCCGTGAATAGCCCAGATCTCACCACTGTAAAGCAGAACACTACGAACTCTTACATTGTACACCCTTCCCTTGAGGGAAAGCAAGATGTCATGGCGGCGCCACAAGCGTCCTAGGTTCGCGGAAGTTGATTTGACTCTCGGAAATCGTAATGTGACCTCCTCCCCATCACCCTCGTCACGTGTAATCAGACTCCCGAGGCATTTGAAGCTATTGACTATCTCTAACCAGTCAGCATAAAGGGTGAGTGCACGCACAGGCTGAAGAGAAGCTCCGTAATTCACTTTGTACAGTCTGATAGCACAAGGTCTGTAAGGGATCCATGATTTCCGGTGGTCCATCGGTGGCTTTTAGGAGTTAAGTGCTAGGTGTGTGAACCCCGGTGCTCCTTTTTCTCCACTGTAATCGTTCCCTTTTTCGTGTTTTCGGTGATCTTCAGTCTTATTCGAACTTGTGAAATATATGTGTCGGTTGGTCCAAAAGTGGCTGTCACTCCGCGAAAATTCTTAAACACACATACACACAATTTCCGTATAGACAGCGGCCAGGAGAAATAAATGTATGTCTCCTGAAAGACACCAAGTGACCAAGCCTTCATTGCCCCGAGCGAACGAATCTGTCTTTGTATGCACGTTTGCACTGGAACCGTTCGTCCTAAAAAAGGTCCGGCTAACCAAACTGCACGTTTAGTTCACACTTTTGCCAGATACAGAGACCGCTTGGAAATTGTTTTCATTGGCTAGAAAACTGTCCCATTCAATCAATATCGATCTCGGTTATTCTGCTGGGATAAAAAAATCAGCAGCATTGAAGACAAAGAGAATTTCGGTCAACGAAAGGAGGTCAGCAACAAAGCTAAATCATATCGGGAATTCGAATCAGTTCACGGCGAATAAGCATATTTTCCTTGGTCGTGAGGCTTGTTCAAGGGTCATGTTCACATTGGAGCGAGTGGACTAATTATCATGCTAGCTGTGACACACNTTATTCTGCTGGGATAAAAAAATCAGCAGCATTGAAGACAAAGAGAATTTCGGTCAACGAAAGGAGGTCAGCAACAAAGCTAAATCATATCGGGAATTCGAATCAGTTCACGGCGAATAAGCATATTTTCCTTGGTCGTGAGGCTTGTTCAAGGGTCATGTTCACATTGGAGCGAGTAGACTAATTATCATGCTAGCTGTGACACACGGATTTAAAATAACGAGTTTTCTAACCAATTCTGTGGTGGACACACATTTGCTCATGTTTGCTTGACCGGTAGGACATAAGTTTGTGGGCAAGAATTTTCGTGAAAGCTTTTGTTTGGTAAAAGATGAAATCATCTCCACGCTTTAATTTACTGAATTCTGCGCCTTAGAAGTATGGTGTGGCTGTGGTTTGTTTGTAAAATGCTGCGAAAACGATAATGTTGTTTACGTAAGGCATCGGGCTCGTTTTATTTGAGTGACACAGTTCGCTAGAGGTTTAAATGTCAATATTATACCGACATCGAAGCGTAGGAAAGGAAATTGGTGCTAGCTCCTTGTCTCATTGTCATGGAAACACCAGCTTTAGGAAGCGCTCTCAAGAGCGTTAAGTTCGATGTTTATGTTGACGGATGAAATTCTCCAGCTGTTGGCACAGATTTTCGAGCTGCCACTCTGCTAGCACCAAGTATATCCTATTTGGTGAAGTTTTGGAATTCTGCGAAGTGAGACGACATCTAATTCAGGTCGACAAGACGTCGTTGCTTGTTGTATGTAGCCTAACCGTCAGCCCTACAGACCGTTTCGCCCACACCCAACGCTTTCCTACCGGTAGCTTGGATGAGGTGAAACAGCTTGCAGGAATTTCTCACGGCGGTAGCGTGTTCCATCTCCAAAATTGGTTGGGATCACTAGATCTCACGAGCCCTACGTAAGCTTGCGTTGAGTTCACGTCTATTTACGAGCAGTGCTTCAATATACTCACTACCAGCCGGAATGGATTGGCGTGCTTCAAGGAGGCCCAGAGGGCTTCCAGAAATTCAGAGTGTCACAGTGCGACGGGTCAGGCTGCAACTCCTCAAGCCAGCAGAATACAAGACATTCTTGATAAGCGACCAGTGCTCATTGACGTTTTGAGGTGGAGGTAATCCTAGCTTTTCAGCCAATGCGCTTCAAAAGACTGATAGGCGAGTCGGATCAGATAAGTTGTCGCAATCTAACCGACGCTGCAGCGTGCGTTTTGAGCGCCTACCAAAGCACATGGACAACTTGGTGCATACTAACGCGTAGTCGGAGTCGAGGGCAGTGCTCTAGTACGACCGACAGTCTCGTAGACAGCTCAGTCATTTGTAACTAATAGCAATGTTGTCGATTTAGGTTCACCGCTCACTCGAAGAGGGCGGACCCCAAGTGGCGTACCAGCGATTGGAACGTCTGATGCTCGTACTGACGAGAAACAATTGATGTTCTGAGCACAAAGCCAACAACCGAACTATACGAATCGGGACAAAAGAGCCTCTTAGATGCGCCTCATTCGCGCATAGCCAACCTACTTGGGGATTCGTCTCTTGCCGAAATCACAATATCATTCCGCCTTGTTGTGCGTAAGAGGTCCTGCAACTTATTGATAGAAAGTGTCCTTGACTGCATCTAAGGTGCGGTCTGTCGGCGCGTACGCTGAGACAACAAACAAGTTGCGTCCATCAGAAGAATGACTATTTACTTTGTACGGACCTCCAAATCTCACTGCGCATAACTGGCTGTCGACTGAGATCCAGTCAAGTAGTCCAGCCTCAGCCCTCGCACTGAGAGCCACACCAACTACAGCAACACCAGAAGCCGCAGCCTCAGGGTCCCCAGAAAGACGCAGATGACCAGATAAGGATGTCGGTCGGACAACAGAGTCGGAGTCTTGAATGCGAGTCTCTTGAATACAGCGCACGACGATGGCTGGGGTCTCCAATGCCCGGGCTAAGCACCGCCGTTGACCTACACGCATCAGTGTTCGCACATTAAATGGATTTAGCTTGAAGGGGCATCGAGGACGAAGAAATGCGTCAGTCGGCGGAAGCGGGCTCGGTAAGATTTGGGTGCTATCTGAGGGAGAACGCGAGAGAACAGCAAAGGGACTTCTTCCGATGCCATTGCCGGTAGCATGACCAACGCACAGTACAATGATTTGTGGTAGTCATACACAGAACTGCTAGTGTACTTGGGAACACTCCATGAATACAGGAGTTCATATCCGCTTTGCAATTTCTCATATCCGAACCTCTGGTCTCCCTGAAACATTAATTACTGTTCCTTAGAATATATATATATATATATATATATATATATAAGGGTCAGCTGTTTCAGATACGTCAAAACCAGTTGCCTGATAATTTAGAAATCAACTGGTGACATTTTTGCTTACCGATATTAAAACTGAAGTATGCGTGTCTGGATACATATTGCAACATATCAGATGGAACAAAAGGTTGCAAATACCGATGAGTGACAGAATATGTAAATGCAAAATCTTTTGTCATAAGTACAACTAATTAGATTTATATCTATTTTTTGTCATGTTTGAACCCATAAGTAATCGGAATTATGTGCAAAGTGAACTAGACATGGAAGCTGGGCCTATTTTATAGGAATCCTATGGCCACACTGCATGTAAAAGTGTGAAAAGTGCAGCACAAATCACATTGTATCTCTAGCAGACTAATTCCACGACCAACGTAACCATACTAGTTGGAGTCAGCCCTTAAGTTAAAATTCTACAACAAAATTTCACATTTCGCACCATCCGATACGTTGTACCTACCGTAAACTATCCAGAGACCAAGATTCGCCCAAGGAGTACGTGCAAAATCAAGGAAAAACGCTAGGGCGGTTAGATGCGTACACAAACACACACATACGCGCACACACGCGCACATACACACACCTCTAAGGGACACGACAAAGTTTATGGAAATTGCCGCTCGGGGGACTGGCAGAAGTGTTCAGTTCATGATTTGAAAAAAGAGTGGGAACTCCAAACAACGTGCTTGGCTCTGTAAAACAAGTGAAACTCCCAGTGTTACTCAACAGAACCACTGACTTCAAGACAGAGGACATGAATAGATTACACAGCAAACGACGCCAGCGTCTTCGAACTCCCTTTATGAGTGACGTTCATGTTTAACCTTTTGTTTGTTTGCCCACTGCATTTTTAATCGTCAAAATCTCGACTGGACGATCATAGGATACAACAAACAAAACCAGAGTGCGGGCAAAATGAAACAAAAGGTTTGAAAAAGTGAGCTGAAATAATTCCGTGGTCGTGCAACAGAAAGCTACAAGAAGATGCCAAAGATCCGAGACCTCTGTTTTGATAAGATAAAGTCATCTTACAGTGACGCAGAGTTTTTCCTGAAAAACCGGTGATTGACAAACTCCTTCGGCCAGGAATATGACCTCGTTCGAGGCCAGAGTGAAGTGGTTTGATTTTCGTGTCACGTCCCGAGGTGAGCCGGGTGGGGCTGCTCGAAATGAAGGCCAGAGAAGAGACAATGACCTCGGGGACTAGGAGCAAATGGTCGATGAGGTCCGGCCCGCACAGACCTATATGAACCGTTTGCTTATGACAAATAACCTAGAATCGTGCTGACCGGCTGGAGGTCATCTGGTCGTTCCTGTTTGATTAAACAGGGAGAGACTGATAAAGAACTCGAATGACTGACCGAAGGTGCTAAAGTTGGGGACCGCGATAATGCAACCACAAAATAAACCATGCTTGCGGCAACACATGGAGTCTTGAGAGCGAAGAGCGACAAGGCTTTTTGCGATGGCACCAACACTTGCAGGACCCACCGCAGTTCCCGAAAGCTCAGTGGATCGAACGGTTAGGGGAAGACATCCTTCTGTGCAATGGAAGGTCACTTTTGCAGGTGAAATGAAATCTGTCGCTGTTTCTGGGATGATCACTCTTATTTTTGGTTGTATGCGTTGTCCGCTGTCGTACTACTCAGTCGCCCAGTCCAGAATCATCATTTTCATTCGAAGATGTAGTTCTTTTTGCGCAACTGTGCGCCTTCTTCAATGCATCCTAATCAATCCAGACGAGCTTTGGCCAGTGGATCGGTTCATGCGCCTCTTCTGGAGAACCTTGGCTAGTCAGTGGAACACGACAATGGGCAAGGGTCTTAGATTGCGGGCCACGCTTGCCTCATCTTAGTGGCACCAGTGGTATATCTAAGGGAGATTGCTTCCTTGTAAAAACCCCAAATGATCTCGACACTACCGTTCCTTGACCGCGGCCGTCTATTCGGTGCACTTGAACCTACCTTATTCATCACTAACCACTCGGACGGGCGGCTGCTGCTGCTGCTGCTGTCTACCACCAATGTATTTGAGCTCGTTCCATCTTCGACTTTATGATCCTTGCAATGTTGCATTGTTGTGGTGTGCGAGTGGTTTACGGCGAGATTTGTGCTTTTCGAATGCTTACGTGTCGATAGAATCCGCTGCTCATTAACTGCAACTTTTTCTTAGGTAAATGTTTAAATGTAATGTCTTTGTTTAAGAAACAACCTCTAGCCTAGCATCCACCGTTTTTGATGTCATACTGTAAATGGGATATAACAGCTTTTCGTCTGCTGACGGTCCCATTACTGCTTAAATTTCCCTTGATTTATGCAAAAGTTGCCCTTTGCTAATATCATATACGACCAATCTAATATTGCAGTTTAGTTTTTTACGTCCGCTGATGTCCTTATCTTACTTAGAAAGCACAAAAGAAAAACGAATTCACTAGTGACCCTGTCGGAAATGTGCAGTGAAACATGCTAAGTAAATAATGCAGTGATGGCAGATTGTTGAGACAGTCGGCTGGGGTAGTCTCGTTTTGTCAAAACACGCTGAACTAAGGGGAGCGGAATTCCTATGGGGATTAACTTGAGAGGGCATGGAACGAAAATCCAAACGTGCAGAATCATGATAGCGATACCGATAGATCGACATGCAGATGAGTCATGGTAAGCTGCTCTACTGTCCATTTTAAATCCCTCAGTTACAATTCCCATTTCTCTATTCAAAAGGTGTGTTCGCGCTTTTGTTCATCATTCAGCGTCCGGGTGCTAAACTTTGGTATTTCCAATCGCGAATTTCGACTCATAGCTGTGACTCCGCTTCCTCCTCTTCAACCATTGCTTTTATGTTGTTTTTTGTTCCGCCAGTTATGCTGACTCCTCTATTTTCAGATTTGTTATTTTCGAGCATTGAAAATTTGTTTGTTCTAGACGTCACCAGTCATATAACTGTTTTAGGGGAATCCATTGTTCACGTCATGTGTGACTATTCTTCGGACGCGAGGCCGAATAATTCGCTGCAGTCAATAATTTATCTCAACCAATTGACCTCACTTCACGTGTACCCGATCGGTGTGGCGACCGTGCCCATACTCGTGGTCATATCCCGTTTATCGGGATCGGTTTCCGCGAATTCTTAGCTTCATTTATCGGAACGATTGTTGTTTTACCTGCGGCATTTCCCCATCTTTTTCCATTTTCACTGACATTGTTTTCCGAAGGACGAATTTTCTCACTATACACTATTTCAAATCAGATGAATCCGAATCCACCTATTGGTTTAATCCTGCATGCTCTCGTGCTGTACGCTTGGAGGATTCAGCATTTTCGCTGCTGGCCCCTCTAATCCATTCTCGTCTCCCGCCACAGCTTTAAACAAGCTCAGGACAAGTGTTTGTCGAGTATACGAAGGACCAAAGAACGCTTCATCCACTCCAGAACCGAAATTCTTTTGCCAAACCCGTTTCCCTCCCTTTTTGCTCTTCAAATTTCCATCCCATCTGTATTTCCCCTGGTGGTTATGCTTGTGAACTACACGAAGAAGCTGCGGGGTTTTGCTTCCCAGTTTTCGTCCAGTTCCAGTTCACCCAACTAATCTACATCGGCGTGCTCCTTTATCACTGTTCCTATTTTCCTACCTCGTATGAGCGCTAGGAAGATCCACCAAGCCCTGCATTCTCTGCATATTTGCAAGCCGGTCCGGACGGTAAACCATTCATCGTCCTTGAATGTGTCCCTGAGTTGGCTGCTCTTTTATGTCGCCCCTTCTGTTTTTCAAACTTTTCCCACTCTTTAGGAGGATACCGTGATTTCCACTGTTGGTGAGTGCGGTTACCCTTCTGACTGTAAGGACTGTCGCCCAATTTCCCTCACACTTTCTGTTTTGTAAGTATTTGAAACTATCATCTCGAATCAACCACTTTCTTTTTTCGAACTCGAAAGACTACTGAGCGACCACCAATATGAATTCCAATCACGTCACTGACCATTATCCCACTCTTGGTCGGCTTCACTTGGTAGCGACGGAGAAATACACCTAAACCGCTCTCTATCTTTGAGGCTTTGGCAGCCGTCTGCTGGCCGCGGCCCCCTTCCTGAAAATTGATGTACATTGTTGTTTCATTAATAAAGGAAGTAAAAGGTAAAAGATAAAAGATCAAGCTTGTCACGACGATCTTCTGACAAAACTGTCCACTTTCGGATTCTCCCGGGCTCTCATATCGCGGACATTGAGTTCCCTCAGGAATGAAGTCCTATCCGTGAGACTGAATGGGGTTCCATCCCAGCCGTTTCTTGTAATTTTTGGGGTTCCTCAACTAGCAGTGCCTGCGCTCACCTTCCTTTTATTCAGGGCTGACTTTCTCCAAACCCACTTCGTTCTTCCTCCGATGAGGCCATTCCCTGTTGTCTTCTTTCTTGCCGCTCTCCTCACCATGCAAACACAAACATCCATCCTGACTGTTTCGTCGCTCGCTTATCCCTAAACCTCTATCTTGAACTCATCTTCTGAGCTCCAACAAATATGGTACAGTTATTGCTTTAAAAATATCCCTTCTTTCAATTTCTTCGATCGTAATTCATTCTTCGCATATCTGTCTTGACTTGTCTGGTATGGACTCCACAAACTCGGATTCTCTTCTCGGTTTATCCACTTGTTGTTCGTCCTGCTGGTCTTCCTTCATATCTTAGCTTGTTTTTCGAACTGCACACAAAGGTTTTTCTCTTTTTTGCATCAGCCGTTTCCATACTCTTGTCCATCTATTGTGCAAAGTTCAAATCTGCCCTGCGCTTGGATAATCCAATCACGTGTGGAGTGTGGCTTCATCTATTTCTCTTTCTCATCTCAGACTGACTCAGCCCAAAACTACATAGTTAATCGACGGCCCTTATTTAATACCCTTTCTACAGTCACAAGCCCATCGTCCGGCAATTATTCTGCCATCCTTTTTCTACTTATACTATTCGGGATTTAGCCCCCGGATCTTTCCCCAGCAGTTCTTCATCCCGGAAAGTTTTTCTGCCCTTCCGGCACGGGCAACCACTCATCTTTATCGCGTTTCTGTAGCTAGATTTCGGTCTTTTGTCTTTCAGTCTTCTTCTTCTTGGAATACCTTCCCATTTTCTTTATTCCCAGCCGCTTGCAATCTTTCCCCTTTAAAAACAAGATCAATCATCTGGTTCCTACGTGGTTGTTCATCCACTTCCCTCCATTACGGTATCCCTTTGGACCTCGGGGTTAACAGTTACGCTGTAATTCACTTTGTGTCAAAAAGATCTGAAAATATCTTGTGGAAAAAACTTCACACTCAGGCGACTTTTGGTCACACAAATCATTCAGTTGTATAGAGCGTACACGGCTAATAAGTGACAATCCTCGGCGGCGGATTTTAGGGTCTCTCATCAGAAAAACTACAAAGATAACGGAAACAGCAAAGATGCGTAAATGGAACGGTCTTCTGAATATGCGACACCATATTAACTCGTCTGTTGAGGATTCCGTTGGTGTTAATCTCTTTAGAAAGGCAAACTATATGTTGTGACAGACGATTTTTCTCACAAGACAGTTTCTTTGATGCAAACTAGTTATGTGACATCAGATTGCATTTTATAGATGCAAAATGCATCACCAGCGTTGCTACATGAACACTCCGATTAATGAACGAACTCTCGACTTATTTGAATTTCCATTGAGCAACACGTCGATTTCCGCGTACTTCTTTTGCTCATGAAATTTGGAGCGCCATTTTCACAGGAAATCGATATCTTTTCCAACGGGCTATCCATTACGAAACCGAGTGAGCAGTACGAAGAACGACGAAAAAAGTCGAATACAGTCATGCATATATTGCATATCTCTAATGTATTTCAAAATTTATTTCATTAATATTCTGAAGATTCCAGCGCTTTTGAGGTATGAAGGAATATCAGCGAATATCATGAATTTGTACGCAGATTTTTCTTATACCAGTTTGTAGACTGTAACGAAATCAGTTAAATATGAGCGGCCTTTGTTATCCACTTAAACGCGTTTGAGTTTGAAAGTGAGGTCTTGATGAAGTACGAGAATTTCATAAATTTTCCTGAAAGGGTCTTGGAACTAACCTTAGCTTGTGTTCATAAGTGCTAACTAGATCACTCGTTCGAAAAAAGTTGTCTTTGTCGAATATTCTACCCACGATTAAACCTGTATATCCGAACTAAAGTTAGTTAATTAGGAGTTAGGATATTTTCCGTTAACTGCAGTCTAGTAATCATTACGGATCATGAAAAGAAGTGTTTTCACTTTAGAGGGATCCTGATTTGCAACATGTTGCTCTTATGTCAAGGTCATTCAAGCGCGCTACGCTAATCACTTACGTCGCTATCGAGACCCTGAAGAAATAAGCTGGAAAGAGAAATTTTTACATCACAATATTGGAGGATAGTTGACTGATTAAAATACATTGTTTAGTCTTTGTATTCAAACATGCACAGCGGTGTAAACTAAGTTAGGTGTGTTAAGGAATAAGTAGACCATGCCAAACGCTTGGCTCTCGCAGAAAATTAGCCGTATCCAAAAGTGAACACGATAATTTAGTCTTTTTAAAGTTTTGCAACGGAAGTTCGTTTATGTAATCTTAAGGTAGAATATTACTAATGTTCCACACGCCTTTGTCGAGGTTAAGAGGAGAAATATATAAATATTTCAAGTGCCAGTGGATATGGGCGTGGATTGACAACACATTAAGACGAAATCGGTTTATCCCGTGCATTTTTGGAAAATGTTGACCTGTTGATTTTGAGGGCTCGTTAATTTTGTTGATGGATACGTTGCAAGTGGTACCTCATGAAACTTTTGCGAAATGAATATTTCTACTAGGTAATCCGTCGAAGAAGTTGTTCCATCTATCCGTCCACGTTGTTAGCTTTGTCACGAATGAATCAATTTGCTTGAGAGAAGTGTTTTTCATCTGACTTGACGCAAGTCTTGTAAAAGCACACTTAGCTAGAGAGTATAGTTCACGTAAAAACGTACCATGGCCTGAATCTTGATGTTATCCAGGTTATGTTTGATGTCCTGACTTGATAGTTTAATTCGTAGTCTTTATAAACATTCCTGAAATTTTATGACTCATGAAATAAAAATAATGTGCGTGATTTTCTGGACGCCACATCATAATGATGAAAGATGTTGACAGATCTATCAACTACCAATGCTTGTCGATGCTATTTTTCTAGCGATGAATGCTTCAAGTTGTTATGAGAAATTTTCAGTTTGTTCTCCCTAGGGACAGTTAATGCGCCATGGTTGGGCTATACACGTCTTGGGCAAGGTGGGTTGTCGACTGAACTTTGACGTACCTGTTCGCTAAGCAAAATCGAAGATTGGGGCTTATAAATGAATATATTCGTCACTTCTCTCTGTATAATGCTTAAATATATACATTAAATTGGCAACTAATTATCAGCAAGTCACAGTTTTGGCTCTTCTATGGCTTTTCCCATAGGGATTTTCCATATGCAC
This sequence comes from Fasciolopsis buskii, assembly GCA_008360955.1. NCBI lineage: Eukaryota > Metazoa > Platyhelminthes > Trematoda > Plagiorchiida > Fasciolidae > Fasciolopsis > Fasciolopsis buskii. The sequence goes on from LUCM01003863.1 coordinate 170,949, forward strand.
TCCTGGTGATATGAATTACATTTTGGCGATGTATATGTTATCCTTTCGTTTTGTGATTTTTGCTGAATTTTCCCATTTTATCCTCTGTACCGCCTGTCATTTCAACCTTTCTCCTGCTTAGACCCCCGAAACTATGTTTGAGGATGCTTTCGATTTATACATCCAGTAAAACGGATCCAACTGTGTGTCGCGTTTGTCCGCAAGACTTGCTCGCACCAGTCGCCGATGTTCTCGGTTGCCAGCATCTGGTTGCCGTGGGCAACGCCCACGGAGGAGTGCAAGTAAGTGTCTAAACAATTTTCCATTACACATGGTGGATATGCACTGCTGATGATTCCTAACAAGGATGAAACAGCTGTACAGTGCTTCCATGGTTTCTTTATGGTGAGTTGAGCGATGATATCACATGGTGAATTATTTCATGTACACATTGTTTACTTTGAAATATATGAATCACTTTCACCCTCTACCCATTCTTATTCAGATTTGGGATTTTCGTTCAAATACGCTTTGGCGTGAATATCAATTTCTTTCGGTTCCTGTGCTCGGGATCGAATGGCTTCGTCTACCCGAACCGTCACCGAATACCCACAGTGAAGAAATATCAACTGCAGATTCTACCACTTCAAGTTTGTTTCATCTAGGTTTCATTGTATTCGGCTGGCAGCCAGCAGGCAAACTAAGTGCCGTGACTGGGCTAGGGAACGTATCACCTGCGACAAGCTCCAGTAATAACCAAAGCTGCAACGGTGCCGCCGACCGAGTTGGGTCAAACTGTGAGAATCGACTGGAAGGTCGAAACCATGTGCTTTTAGTTGACCTAATCACAGGCTATACATACAGCCTCCGTGGTCCAGGTCCAGCTGGTATCGCTGAGGTTCCTGTGCGTTCCGGAGGCCTTGCATCAGGCACACATTCTCAAAGGAATCACGGATGCGGGACCTCCCACACTGCACTCGAAAGTCCTGTTATGTTAGCTCGAGTAAGCCACAATGGGTAAGTACCGAGTTTCTAAATGAGAATTGAATACGAAATCTTTCTAATTTGTAGCTTTCGTGATAGTAACTGGTCATATTAGTTCCAATTCTTCTCCACTTAAAGTCTCAGTTTATTACATGCACCGATAAGATAAATGGAAGCACGACTCTATGTATTGCTGCAAGTATGGTTTATTTTGTGGTTGCATTATCGCGGTCCCCAACTTTAGCACCTTCGGTCAGTCATTCGAGTTCTTTATCAGTCTCTCCCTGTTTAATCAAACAGGAACGACCAGATGACCTCCAGCCGGTCAGCACGATTCTAGGTTATTTGTCATAAGCAAACGGTTCATATAGGTCTGTGCGGGCCGGACCTCATCGACCATTTGCTCCTAGTCCCCGAGGTCATTGTCTCTTCTCTGGCCTTCATTTCGAGCAGCCCCACCCGGCTCACCTCGGGACGTGACACGAAAATCAAACCACTTCACTCTGGCCTCGAACGAGGTCATATTCCTGGCCGAAGGAGTTTGTCAATCACCGGTTTTTCAGGAAAAACTCTGCGTCACTGTAAGATGACTTTATCTTATCAAAACAGAGGTCTCGGATCTTTGGCATCTTCTTGTAGCTTTCTGTTGCACGACCACGGAATTATTTCAGCTCACTTTTTCAAACCTTTTGTTTCATTTTGCCCGCACTCTGGTTTTGTTTGTTGTATCCTATGATCGTCCAGTCGAGATTTTGACGATTAAAAATGCAGTGGGCAAACAAACAAAAGGTTAAACATGAACGTCACTCATAAAGGGAGTTCGAAGACGCTGGCGTCGTTTGCTGTGTAATCTATTCATGTCCTCTGTCTTGAAGTCAGTGGTTCTGTTGAGTAACACTGGGAGTTTCACTTGTTTTACAGAGCCAAGCACGTTGTTTGGAGTTCCCACTCTTTTTTCAAATCATGAACTGAACACTTCTGCCAGTCCCCCGAGCGGCAATTTCCATAAACTTTGTCGTGTCCCTTAGAGGTGTGTGTATGTGCGCGTGTGTGCGCGTATGTGTGTGTTTGTGTACGCATCTAACCGCCCTAGCGTTTTTCCTTGATTTTGCACGTACTCCTTGGGCGAATCTTGGTCTCTGGATAGTTTACGGTAGGTACAACGTATCGGATGGTGCGAAATGTGAAATTTTGTTGTAGAATTTTAACTTAAGGGCTGACTCCAACTAGTATGGTTACGTTGGTCGTGGAATTAGTCTGCTAGAGATACAATGTGATTTGTGCTGCACTTTTCACACTTTTACATGCAGTGTGGCCATAGGATTCCTATAAAATAGGCCCAGCTTCCATGTCTAGTTCACTTTGCACATAATTCCGATTACTTATGGGTTCAAACATGACAAAAAATAGATATAAATCTAATTAGTTGTACTTATGACAAAAGATTTTGCATTTACATATTCTGTCACTCATCGGTATTTGCAACCTTTTGTTCCATCTGATATGTTGCAATATGTATCCAGACACGCATACTTCAGTTTTAATATCGGTAAGCAAAAATGTCACCAGTTGATTTCTAAATTATCAGGCAACTGGTTTTGACGTATCTGAAACAGCTGACCCTTATATATATATATATATATATATATATATATTCTAAGGAACAGTAATTAATGTTTCAGGGAGACCAGAGGTTCGGATATGAGAAATTGCAAAGCGGATATGAACTCCTGTATTCATGGAGTGTTCCCAAGTACACTAGCAGTTCTGTGTATGACTACCACAAATCATTGTACTGTGCGTTGGTCATGCTACCGGCAATGGCATCGGAAGAAGTCCCTTTGCTGTTCTCTCGCGTTCTCCCTCAGATAGCACCCAAATCTTACCGAGCCCGCTTCCGCCGACTGACGCATTTCTTCGTCCTCGATGCCCCTTCAAGCTAAATCCATTTAATGTGCGAACACTGATGCGTGTAGGTCAACGGCGGTGCTTAGCCCGGGCATTGGAGACCCCAGCCATCGTCGTGCGCTGTATTCAAGAGACTCGCATTCAAGACTCCGACTCTGTTGTCCGACCGACATCCTTATCTGGTCATCTGCGTCTTTCTGGGGACCCTGAGGCTGCGGCTTCTGGTGTTGCTGTAGTTGGTGTGGCTCTCAGTGCGAGGGCTGAGGCTGGACTACTTGACTGGATCTCAGTCGACAGCCAGTTATGCGCAGTGAGATTTGGAGGTCCGTACAAAGTAAATAGTCATTCTTCTGATGGACGCAACTTGTTTGTTGTCTCAGCGTACGCGCCGACAGACCGCACCTTAGATGCAGTCAAGGACACTTTCTATCAATAAGTTGCAGGACCTCTTACGCACAACAAGGCGGAATGATATTGTGATTTCGGCAAGAGACGAATCCCCAAGTAGGTTGGCTATGCGCGAATGAGGCGCATCTAAGAGGCTCTTTTGTCCCGATTCGTATAGTTCGGTTGTTGGCTTTGTGCTCAGAACATCAATTGTTTCTCGTCAGTACGAGCATCAGACGTTCCAATCGCTGGTACGCCACTTGGGGTCCGCCCTCTTCGAGTGAGCGGTGAACCTAAATCGACAACATTGCTATTAGTTACAAATGACTGAGCTGTCTACGAGACTGTCGGTCGTACTAGAGCACTGCCCTCGACTCCGACTACGCGTTAGTATGCACCAAGTTGTCCATGTGCTTTGGTAGGCGCTCAAAACGCACGCTGCAGCGTCGGTTAGATTGCGACAACTTATCTGATCCGACTCGCCTATCAGTCTTTTGAAGCGCATTGGCTGAAAAGCTAGGATTACCTCCACCTCAAAACGTCAATGAGCACTGGTCGCTTATCAAGAATGTCTTGTATTCTGCTGGCTTGAGGAGTTGCAGCCTGACCCGTCGCACTGTGACACTCTGAATTTCTGGAAGCCCTCTGGGCCTCCTTGAAGCACGCCAATCCATTCCGGCTGGTAGTGAGTATATTGAAGCACTGCTCGTAAATAGACGTGAACTCAACGCAAGCTTACGTAGGGCTCGTGAGATCTAGTGATCCCAACCAATTTTGGAGATGGAACACGCTACCGCCGTGAGAAATTCCTGCGAGCTGTTTCACCTCATCCAAGCTACCGGTAGGAAAGCGTTGGGTGTGGGCGAAACGGTCTGTAGGGCTGACGGTTAGGCTACATACAACAAGCAACGACGTCTTGTCGACCTGAATTAGATGTCGTCTCACTTCGCAGAATTCCAAAACTTCACCAAATAGGATATACTTGGTGCTAGCAGAGTGGCAGCTCGAAAATCTGTGCCAACAGCTGGAGAATTTCATCCGTCAACATAAACATCGAACTTAACGCTCTTGAGAGCGCTTCCTAAAGCTGGTGTTTCCATGACAATGAGACAAGGAGCTAGCACCAATTTCCTTTCCTACGCTTCGATGTCGGTATAATATTGACATTTAAACCTCTAGCGAACTGTGTCACTCAAATAAAACGAGCCCGATGCCTTACGTAAACAACATTATCGTTTTCGCAGCATTTTACAAACAAACCACAGCCACACCATACTTCTAAGGCGCAGAATTCAGTAAATTAAAGCGTGGAGATGATTTCATCTTTTACCAAACAAAAGCTTTCACGAAAATTCTTGCCCACAAACTTATGTCCTACCGGTCAAGCAAACATGAGCAAATGTGTGTCCACCACAGAATTGGTTAGAAAACTCGTTATTTTAAATCCGTGTGTCACAGCTAGCATGATAATTAGTCTACTCGCTCCAATGTGAACATGACCCTTGAACAAGCCTCACGACCAAGGAAAATATGCTTATTCGCCGTGAACTGATTCGAATTCCCGATATGATTTAGCTTTGTTGCTGACCTCCTTTCGTTGACCGAAATTCTCTTTGTCTTCAATGCTGCTGATTTTTTTATCCCAGCAGAATAACCGAGATCGATATTGATTGAATGGGACAGTTTTCTAGCCAATGAAAACAATTTCCAAGCGGTCTCTGTATCTGGCAAAAGTGTGAACTAAACGTGCAGTTTGGTTAGCCGGACCTTTTTTAGGACGAACGGTTCCAGTGCAAACGTGCATACAAAGACAGATTCGTTCGCTCGGGGCAATGAAGGCTTGGTCACTTGGTGTCTTTCAGGAGACATACATTTATTTCTCCTGGCCGCTGTCTATACGGAAATTGTGTGTATGTGTGTTTAAGAATTTTCGCGGAGTGACAGCCACTTTTGGACCAACCGACACATATATTTCACAAGTTCGAATAAGACTGAAGATCACCGAAAACACGAAAAAGGGAACGATTACAGTGGAGAAAAAGGAGCACCGGGGTTCACACACCTAGCACTTAACTCCTAAAAGCCACCGATGGACCACCGGAAATCATGGATCCCTTACAGACCTTGTGCTATCAGACTGTACAAAGTGAATTACGGAGCTTCTCTTCAGCCTGTGCGTGCACTCACCCTTTATGCTGACTGGTTAGAGATAGTCAATAGCTTCAAATGCCTCGGAAGTCTGATTACACGTGACGAGGGTGATGGGGAGGAGGTCACATTACGATTTCCGAGAGTCAAATCAACTTCCGCGAACCTAGGACGCTTGTGGCGCCGCCATGACATCTTGCTTTCCCTCAAGGGAAGGGTGTACAATGTAAGAGTTCGTAGTGTTCTGCTTTACAGTGGTGAGATCTGGGCTATTCACGCTGGGGATTCCCAGCGACTTTCTGTTTTCGACCACCGATGTCTTCGAAGCATTGCTGGTGTCTAGTGGGAACACCGGGGGGGGGAGCGATGAGGGGGTGCGTCGTCGTGCAGACAGTCATCTTCTGGCAGAGATAATCGCTCTAAATCGCATTCAGTGGCTTGAACACGTTCGCGTATGCCACTGCCTAAATTTTTGTGCTCTTTTTGGATATGCTAGGCAAGGCTGAAAGAAGCGACGTGGCAGTTATACTATGACTTGGCGCAGACGCATGAAGAAGTTAGTTTCGGTTTTGGCCTCGGCTGGTGCTTCCCGTTTTCCTGTTTGGGGTCCAAAAGATGATGATTAGTGCTGGTTGGAGTCACTGAGAGATATGGCTTAGAACCGACCTCAGTAGCGTGAATGCTGAATAACCTATCTGTAGAACTCATCCCGTTTAAAGACTGCAAACGTCCGAAAATAATCACAAAGCGTGTATGGCGGATTTTAAAAATCAACTGGTTTGTGGTGATTTATTATT
>LUCM01003863.1:184422-228515 GCA_008360955.1 Fasciolopsis buskii
TATATCGACACGAGGATATATCGTTGAACCATTGACAGTGCGATCGTGTTGTCTATTTCTGTGCGGATTCAGAATGATTGAAACGTTGGCGTTTGTGAAATTAACTGTGTTCTGTGTGTTAGCATAAGCAGCATCTTATCTTTGGCCACGCCTGTGTTTAGGTCCCTCCTATAACTTCGCAACGTGGGGAAAAGGAGCGGTCGGTTGGGCTTGCCTTGCTGTTTCAACGCTGAACGCTGACACTGATGATGATGATGATGATGATGATGATGGTGATGATGATGATGATGATGATGATGATGATGATGATGATGATGATGATGATGATGATGATGATGATGATGATGACTGAACACCGCATTTCGGTAGTGGTAGTGGTTAACCGTACAACGTCATTGCAAACTTTTGTCGGCTTGCTAGTTTAAGCGATCGGTCGGTAACATCGTCGTTTTCGGTTTGGACAATCGGGTAGTATCCAGAACAAAGAAAACACGGGTCCCGATTGACAGCCGATGAAAAATGGCAGAACTAGCATCTACGATGAACTCCGTAAATTGTTTTTTTTTCTTCTTTCTCGCTTATCGTTTTTGTCCCTTGCCATGATTCCAATGGGACATGCCCTGTACACAGATTTGTGCAAACTATACATAAATGCTCGTTATTTGGAAGTGAAAGGTCAATGTGGCTTCGGACTTGATAGGAAAGGACTTAAAATTCCTGAGTTTCCGTCAGGACAGCTAACAGAAAGGTGGATCCACCATTTAAGTTCTCTAAGCTTTCGTCGTACACATACGCCAATTAGTCGCTACTGCTGTGAAAGTCTGCACCCAAGGCTAAGTCTGCTTTAATTCAATGCACCGGATAATTCCTCGTTGGAATCTAGGCGTGCAGCCTATGTATCACAATGGCATCTTTTACAGCTTGGCATTGTTTTGCCTCATCCGCCTAGAACATGATTCATCAAGAACGAAGTAAAGACCCAAAATGTATCCAAAGGGACATCCGTCTACTGTGCTGTTCCTGATCCCGTTCTTGTTATTCAGGTATTGAACACAACCGAAATGCATTGGAGATTAATGCGAAGAAAAAACCGCAGCTGATATAAACACACATAAGGGAATCCGACATCTGAAATCCCCAAAGTGACGGATGCTAAAGAAGAATGATGAAGGTGAGGAAACAAACATACTTACTTTAATACGTCCATCATTTGATGTGACAGCCGCGGACACCTCACGCGATTGGTCTACGGACAACCGAATCGGACCAGATGAACGAGGTGAACGCGATTCCCCAGTGAATGCGACTAATTCGTAATCGTACAGCTCCCCAACAGACTCGACGGGATCAGGCCGTAGAACCGGCATTGCCCGGCCGGTGATAACAGATGCTTTCACAGAACACGCCAATCCCTGTCGTGCATAGACGCTGAGTGAACCATTCTCATGTAGACAGAAGAAAACATCTCTCTGCTGGCAGGAATAGATCTAAATATAAATTGAGAATAGAAAAAGCAAAATGACAAGAAGGAGTGAATGTAGTCCTTAGATTTCGGTGGATCATTAGATGATGTAGTTGCAATGCAAGCTAAGCAAGTTTCCGATTTTTGAAAAGTACTGGACGAATAAAAATACCAAAAATCTGACCCGCATGACTAGCTCATTTTCCACGACGGTCTCCTAGAATTACCTTTTATATGCGATTTGTCTTCAGTCCCCAAGCGTCTCTCTTTGACCCATCTGCCTACTCGTAATTTTGCAACTGGTAACATGCCCGATACCATGAACAGTTGATTGTCACAGTGTCTCGTAGCTCACGCTTTCCAAGCCTGTCCAGCTAAATTTTCGTTACTTTAATATGCTCATCTTCAAGCACACTGTTTAATAGACGTATTTGGCCTTCACAAAAGATTCGCTGGCAATTGACATCTGATGCAGCAGCGAAACGCGAATTCAAAATATGAGCAGTCATTCAACTAACTGCACCTGGAATCTCATCAACGAACTGTTTGTTCACCTCAAGAGAAGAACCATGAATTGTGAGTCAACGTGATGTAGGAATAACCCTGACTGACAAGGATACAGTTCCGTTTTCGGATTGGATGCAGGTTAATAGTTGTCTGTGGGTAGCAATACCACAGATGTAGGTTGGTATGTGAAGGGATAACTGTCTTCAGCATAGTTTTTCTCATCACGGCGCAAGCGCAAGCAGACGTCAGCGCAGCTTACTTTTTACAAGAATTAACCCTGTACCAACGCACTCTCGTTTTGATCGCTACCTCACAGCATCAATCACCCAAGGAGAAAAAAGTACGACAAAAAGTCAAGGTCTGATGGGAAATAAAAAACCCGGAAAATTTCACAGAGGAGGAAACACTTCGGGTGTTAGAGCAACGCTGACCGCAACATTGAGCCACATCACCTATCGTCACCATCTATCGCCTCGGAGGATCTCGTGGACCAAAACCCGCTGGCCTAAATCAACCCATACGAGCCACTCCACTTTCAGACCACCTTCCCGTGTCAGCGACCGGCCACCTCAAACTATCTTTCAACAAATGCCTGATTCGGAAAACAGTGCGCAAAGAGGCATACGTAAAACATGTCCTAATCACCTTGACACACTCTAATTCAATACCAGTTCTAATCACTAAACCCTGGGATCAAATTGCTTAGGCCAAAACTAAGTTATTCGCGAAATTCTCTCATTGTGTTCTGTGAACGCCTAGGAGGTAACAATGCTCAAACACCAACAGTCTTCGCATATCTTCTGACATCAGCGGTCATGTCCGCAGCTCTACAGCGGTACCAACATCAATGTTGCTGCATATATTCAACCGTTGGTTACTAGCCGGATGTCACGCCGACACCACGGATGCCTCGAATTGGTGAATGCCGACCAAGCGTTCTCCATAAGCAAAGACATCTCATCCGAAATAAAACCAGCGGATGAGATACAACTGTCCAAGTAACTAAATCTATCTACTTCGCCCGATTCTTCTCTTGCAAGAGCAAGGTTCGGCTTTGGTACACCCTTCGATGACAGGCCGGCCCAAAGAATCGCACGATCGACTAAGTCGAATGTCGCTTTCAAATGAAGAAAGACAGAGATAATGGATCGATGGGACGTATGCCTAAGTCCTAAGATTTGTCAAAAAGTGAAAATTTGGTCAATACAGCCCCGACCAGGTCGGGAACCGGCCTATGTTACTCACCAAACTAATTCCTCTGTGATTTTCACATGACGACCTATCATATTTCTCGTAAATCGATACAATCACCAATTCATACCAATCCCTAGGGATCCATTCCTTCTTTCAGACTGCTCCCTGGAGTTTTGTTAGTTTTGGTGTTGATACTTCGCCACCGTCCTTGAAAGAGGATAGAAAAACCTCATTTGGTCCAGCCGCCTCATGACTCTTCAGAGAACCTACATCCCTGACGACTTCCATTTCTGACGGGGACCGCTACCTGCATGCATAACTTAAAAACAGGTGGAAGACACAATGTGGTAACTGGCCAACTAAACTGTACAAATTAATAACGTAACGAGCCTAGGTCCATATCATGCTCATGGTAACTAAAACACACCTTTTCAGGCATTCATGTACTCGACAGCAGGCGCTAGAGGATAGATTTTCAAGGGTTACATTAAGCATCAAGGAAAAGATGAAGCGTAGATTACTTTTAGTGGCAACCATGTACGAAACCAAGTTAGAAATCATTCAATCACTATAAAAATCCACTGGCGCTTTTAGTTTTTCATTAGCCGAAACTATTAAGGTTCACTTAATTTGTTAAACTCGTTAAATGTCATGAAACCTCGGAGTCTCACATTTGTGATAAACGACAAGGAGCAGAAATGCATTTCGACACTGGGAAGTCACATCCGCATTCCAATGAGAAGCCTGATCTCGTATGACCCAATGACAATGATGCCAGGATTTTTCAACGATTTTGTGTGCGACAGCCATTTGTGTTTACCGAACTGCTGTGTGTACTGATTTGCAAGAATAACATGGTCGAAAAGACAATAACTAATACAAACTTCTCATGATTTTGCACTGGCTGCAAAAGATCAAAATGAGCGATGAACGTCGACCACGATGTTACTACCCGACAAATCATACCATTTGAGAATAAATATGAATACGCGCATAGTAGTAGCGCGTCCTCCATTTACTGGTCGGATTATCGATTCCGCGATATCTTCCCGTGATTTAATTCTATCCACTTAAAGTCAGAAAAATGACCTAGCAGCTGTATCAGCCACAAAAAGTGAAACGTTTAGTGGGGTGAGAACTAGTATTTTCCAGGATGACAATGATAACTACTGCCAACTGCAACAGTTCTCAGCTTTCTTTGTCCAATATAAAACAACTGTTCAATTATCTGAGAAGGAGCCGCAACCTCTGAAGTAGGCCCCCATTTTCCCTAACATTTCTAAGCTTGGTGACCACCTATCTAGTCCCCTACCTAGCGATTCCGGTGTTCTTGAAGCTGTTCTTTCGCCTTATATTTTCACCATTTACCTTAGAGATTTGCTAACTGCTCAACTGCTAATCAGATTGGGTCGCACCCTGTCAGGCAATTTTCAGTCAGTGGGCCTTTGTAACTAGCAAATAATTTGCTTACTATTCAGAACTTTCTTTCGCCTTAATAGATTTGAATTTTTTGATTGCATTTTAATCCTCTCTCACCTGCGTTTCTTTAGTGAACATTCGGTAATTGATGTCGCTCCCGTTCTCGGGGGCGAGTCCGTAAAAGACCTAGATGATTGCATCAATTTACGATGGTCGTCTCATATCTTCGGTTGTGTCAAACGAATACGTCGTTCGTCTTTTCAAATCCATTTACTGAGGCAGCTTAGCGCAAAACAAACTGCTATTACTTCTTTCCTCCGTCGATGTTCTTATCCTACTCTCTTGCTTCCCGCACCTAGTCTAGAAAGATTTCCACTTAATTCATCGACGTCTGTCTGCCATTATTCGTTTTTTTTAATTCCTGCTTTACTCTCTTACGCGAATTGCACATTTAAGCCTGTGAGAAATTTCCGCGATAATCCTTGAAGCTCCTACAGATCCCTTAAATAATGAACTGTTTTTCTACCATTTTCATGCATTCACTCATACTGTTCATCGCAATTCCGCTGCTCCATATTTAGCAAGCATCCTGCTTACGAAAAAAGAAATTATAAGACAGCTGCTTTCACTCTCATAAATGAGAATGTTTCGCCCAATGTCAACCGTCTATCCGCCTAGACGTCGACAGTATAAGCTTTGTTATCATATACATTAATCCATTCTTCTCCTCCTTGCTGTTGACTGAAACAAGTTTTTTAGCTTAGAGAAGTCTACCGTACAATACCACGCCATAAATTTGTTATATACTTTACACATAAAAATGTTCAGTGAAATGCAAAGGATTTATTTGTAAATGAGGCATCAGAATGACAACTACGGATGCCGCAGCAGAAAAAAGACAAAGTGAAACGAGAAGCCCTGAACGATTTTGAAGCAATCTTATTATTGACCACAAGATACACAGCCCGGGATAGAACGGAAGTTTCCCCAGTTATGGCACTATTGATCACATGGAACTAAAATGCAATTTACTAAAACATCTGTTTAAATTGCCATTTTCTAGTCGAGTTTTTTCACAGTGCGAATTCGTGCTTGTAAAAAGAGCACTGAAAACTAACGCCATACGGAAAATATGTATCGAGATAAGCCAGCGAACAATCCCAACAGTTGAATGTTACTTAGAATCAGAGGGGTTGGCTGAAAATAAATTTGGCGGTCAGACACCGAGGGGCTGAAATGAATGGAAAAACAGACAACCGGAATTCCAACGCTGAAGACGTCCTTTTTACTATACAATTGCACATTTTACTGTTCGCACTTCCACACTAGTTGAGATGAAATGGTCCCGCAATGCCGTTTTTACCGATAATCAGAATAATTGCAAACCCATTGGGAGACGCAAATGAGAAACGGGTGAAAGCATTTGCGGCACGACATCAGCCGGAGGAAAGCAATCCCAAGCATAAACTGATGCTGAAATATTTCATGCCAAATTCTATACCCCTCAAACACCAAGCATGAATCAAGAGCTTAAACAACTAGTAATGAGCATAATGCGTGAACACAAAAAGGTATCGATATTTCCTAAAGCGAAGTATAACCCCTAGCTAACACAAAGCTGTTGGTCCAAATCACTGCCTACTTCCCACACGATCGACAGCTGCCTGCGCATTCCGAAATACACAATCAAAAAGGATTATTAGCGGTGACTTTGTAGTCGCTTGGAATTGGATCAGACTCAATAAGACTTCGAGCCTGCCATTAAACATGCATTTACCAGTGGTTTGAAGTGGTACGAGGATAGCCCAATTGTGTGAACATCTTCCTGGTAAACGAAAGATCACTGGTGCGGCTGCCGCTCGTGGTGTCAACTATTGGTGTCGTAACACATTAGCGTGATTCAGAGACCAAATTTGCAGTTCCTCTCTTATTGACGGATCACGTCAATGACAATGATGTGGGCGACATCTAGGACGCAGTCGGTAATGAACAAAATTTTATGAGCATTACAACCATATTGGTTTGAGATCCCGTGAAACTATGGAACATATGGTCCAACCTAATTTGAATTTATGATAAATTCATTGATCCATGAAATGACCCTTTGCAGCTAATTTCATGCATATTAACAGATTTTTAAACCCAAAAATACAGATAACCTCGTATACTAATGATATCAATTCAAGATCGTAGAGAACAGAATGGTCAAAATATAATGAATTCCGTTTAAATGATCCATTTCGCTACCCACACGTCAGCTACATACAGTACACCGAACACGACGCGCTATGAGCTTTAATGACTCAAGTCCGTGAGGTAGACAGCACTAATACTTTCACTTTGCCCGCTATTATCTAGCAAATTTCGCGCATGGTTTAACAGTCGAAGAAATATCTCATTTGTTAATTATGTCTAGTTGGAAAATAAAAGGTAATTTGCAAAATCCTGCGAGCCCTGCTTAATGGACTGGCAAATCGGTTTGTATTAAACTAACTCCAGGTGATAAAGAACTCCATTTTCGGGTCACACGTTTAGTTTGCTCTCGAGCTTGCCGCATTAAGCCAGAATTCAAGCAGATCAGAGTTTCTAGACATTCGTGCAGCCTTCAATTCCGTCAATAGGTGTGGACTATGGCATTGCTTGTTGAGGAAATGAGAAACAGAAAAGTGTGTCGACCCGCAAACAGTTATATCATCATGCCTCAGGTCGGGTTAGGGGTTACGGCCAGCTTTCGCCTCCCTTCTTTGTCTCCAATGAAGTACTACAAAACTGCCTACATCTTCATTTAATCTCAACTTTGTCATAGAGGATATTCTACAGAACGCTTTATCTGATCTTTTCGGCGAAAGAGTTGAACTCCTTCCAAGTAATAATTTTTGATTTAGGGTATGCCGGTGACATCGCCTCGCTGAGTAACGATACACAGGCAATTCGACGCGCGTCCGACCGCTTGGTGATTGAGGTATCCAGATACGCTATATGTTTTGTACCTTCGAAGTGCAAGGTACTTCCCCAGGAATCGCAAGAGTCCGCACCTCCGCTCAAACTTTATGGCGATCAGTTAGAGATAGTCAATAACTTTAAGTACCTCGAGAGTCTGACCACACTTGGCGGAGGTATTGGAGAGGGGGGCACATCACGATTTGCGAATGCCAGATCAACTTATGGGCGAAAACGATTTAAATGGTTTTGACGTACCCGGGAAAATGATGAAGTTGAGCGTTCCAAAAGAACCGTAACCAAAGGTGTCATGATACGTAAACTGTACAATAAGAATTTCCTTCGAAAAAGAAGAACGATGCACTCTTTCCGGTACCCATGATAGCATACTTGAAGGCACTCACAGAGGTTGTGCAAGTCTGCAGAGGATTCTGATGAACTTATGGTGCTGGTTTTGGAAGGGGGATTGAAAAAGCAAAAGCAGAAACAAATGACATTTCTAACGGAGTGTTAGCCGTAGATCAAAATCTTCAACAAAGGACTATTCCACTCAGTTCATTTTTTGCAGCTATTACCCTTATATTAACATGCTCTTGGTGCTAGTTGCCACCCTAAGACATCATCTACTGAGAAAACAAGAGGCAAACGAGAAACCGCAATGCCATGAGTTCGATACCGATTCAGAAGAGAAAAGATTGTGAATGCAAGAACGCCACTGAATACAATACCCAGCCATATCATCTATTGTCTCCAGCTATCGTTTTGGAGGATATCGTGGACAAAAACTCGGCAGCTTAACTCCACCTACACGAACCAATCCATCGGTTAAAGTTTTCATGTTCTTCTCCCGTGATAGCAAGTGACTACCTCGAACCATCTTTCAACCATTACTTGACTCGGAGAACGGCGTACAATGAGGCAGTCGTTCCGCTGGTATGTGCAAAACATGTTCCAACGACCTTAATCTATTCATATTCAGTGCGTCTTCTAGTGATTGAACCCTAGGACCCAATACCGTACGCTTAACATCTGAACTAATCAGAAAATTTTCCCACTATATTCCATCGAAACTAAGGGGACAAAGGTGTTCAAACACCGAAAGTCTTTGCGCATCTTCTCCCTCAACGGTCATGTTTCGAATGATCGATAACCGGATATCACGCCAACGCCAAACACGTCGCAAATTAGTGAGTATCAGCTGGGTCTTATGTAGACGGTGGTGAGTTTCCGTAAGCCAGCCTTTTACTTCGGTTTAGGCAACCGGGCAATATCAAGTCCACAGAGGAATAATGGGTCCCAATGGATGACAGAAGAGGTAGAGATGAAAAATGGAGGAGCTTTTATGTGTGATGCACTCTGTACATTGTTTTCTCCGGGAGCACACAACCGGTTTCGCCGTTAGTGCCGCCCGTCAGGTGTGCGTGCTCCCTACTCTCTCTTGTCCAAACATCCTTACACTTGTACATTCCGAATCGGTATGCCCCACCAGAATCAAATTCGTGGTGTTAGGAGTGTGCATGGAAGTTCTCCGTTGAAAAGTTCGCGGAAAAACCATAACTGTGATTCACTGACAATTCTTTGTCAGCTGGGCCAACCTCGGGTTGGCTGGTGAGACATACCGATTCGGAGTGCACAATTAAAAGGATGTTTGGACAAGAGAAATCTAGTACGCAAACTTGACGAACGGCAATAACCGCGAAACCGGTCGTGTGCTCCCGGGCAAATTTTGTTTACTCATCCAGATACTACTTACTACTTCTATATATATATATATATATATTTGAGGCGTACACTGAGTTAATACGTTTGTCGTGACGTTTCCATCCAAACTAGGACTCGTTGTCGAACGTGAATGAGTGATTGAATGGGATCGCTAGTTCCGTTCGGTTTTGTGCACTGTCCGTCTGTTTGTCTCTCTATTCTGCATCCGGGTCTTGTTAAGATGACCTAATGTTTGTCAATCTCCACATGCCGATTGAACGAGTTATTCGAGTGGAGGGCTTCAAGAATCAGTCGGTCCCCCTTTCTGTTTGCCCGGCTGCTTACCTTTGCCTTGTTGATGTTGACCTCATGGCCTGTTTGTGAGTATATTCCGGTGGCATTCTGCCCTCGTCCCTAAAGTTGTCCCAGGCCAACTGACAAAGGATTACCAACAAATCGCAGGTGTATATATATATATATATGCGAGGATATCATTCGCAACATGACAATCAGGTGAGATGCAACTACCCGGGTAATTAAATGTACCCAGATAACTCAATTCTCTCATTACAAGGACATGTTCGGTTTTAAGTCAATTCAGTTCCACTGAAGCATCCCACACCTGAGGTAAGCAAAACGCATTCCAGACATGGCTACGGTAGTATCAAGTTTTTATACGAACCATACATCCGAAGGACAACCGATAAAGTATGAGTGGAGAATGAAAGTTATAATATGTAAAGAGAATTCCATCTTATGCTGTTGGTGGGAGTACAAAACGAACACAACACAAGTTGGCTAGCGGTGGCCAAACGGATAAGGTCGTCGCGTTTGGACGTAAAGGTCGCAGGTTAGAATCTTCCCACCGCCAGTCAACTTCCCCACTTAGCGGCCCTCTGCTGGCCGCGACCCCCTTCCTGAAAATTGATATACATTGTTGTTTCATTAATAAAGGAAGTAAAAAGATAGAAGATAAAAAAAATTCTCAGTCCTCTGAGACTATGAACACAATCAAAACAGGCGTTAAGCTTATGGTAACAGAAACAAATTGATCACAACACCGACTGGATACACGAGGGGTAACACTGACCCGTAACAATAAAACGGTTGACAACATACTGGAACCACAGTGTACGAAGCGCACGATTCAAGCTGGGCCTCCCACTAGCTGAACGCAGAAGACGGAGCCCCACGGGTAACGTGTATTGACACAGCACGATGGCAGAGCAGGTAAGCAAAAAGAACATGTCGAGTAAGCTCGGATCACCACCGCCTATATGGTCTTAGGCCAGGTCGGGCGTCCGACTTTGCGAATTAATGCAAAAGTTATAAAACTGACCAATCAGCGTGCAGCAATGGAGGGGCATGGCGACAATTTAATTAACGGTAAACTGAAAGTAGCGGAAAACAGGAAACCGATACAGGAAAATATAATGGGAGAAATAAAACCCTCACACAAAAACAGGGGAAGACATGGCCGTCTCCCCAACAATATCACGTTTCCTTTTCTTTTCCTCTTTTCACTTTTCAGCTTTTCCCTCTCTAGTTCACCCTGGTACCGATGAGATAATAAGCATTTCTCAAGTAAGCTCCAATCTTACACCTAAAGTGGAATACACATTTTGGTGCTTCATCTCAGCCAATTAGGGGAACTTTTGCGAACTCCGAGTACCTCATTTTCCAGGATGGTTGTTGTTTCAATTCGGACATGTCTTGCTTGGGTGAACTGCCTTACAAACTATACACATTTCCTTCCAGTTTCCCCTTTCTTCTTTGGCATTTTATTCTTTTATTTCCTTTGTCGAAGATACCACACAGGAAATTACTTTCAACAAAAGGGACAGTCAACAGGAGCTTACCAACGAGGAGGTTGATCGATGGAGGAAAGACTCCAGCTCATGAGGTTGACCGCTTGATCACCCTGGTTTGAGTGGTTTACTCATTCGGGTGATTGAGTTACATCTAAACAGCTCAACGTCTCGTTGACCGCATATTCACACTTTCAACCACTGCATTATGCCATCGATAAACAAATACTCATTAACGAAACTGAGGACCAAAGAATGCATGTTTTCGTCCGTGATCGACAGCCGTAGATTTCGTCCTGTGGGAACGAAGTTTCATGAAATTACTGTTCATCCTACTGGCCTCATTTTTAGCTCTTCCGTTGACCTCACATGTGCATTACTTAAGGAAGGTTATCCTTATGCTGCCCGCTTTGCTTCACCTCCGCTTCAACCAAGTATTCTCATCCTGCGGCTTCTTCATCAGTTGATTGACTGTTTCTAACGCGCAAAAGAATCAAAAAGAACCAAGCGTAAGATACTCTGGGCAAACATAGACAACTTAGTCCGGGCGGCAGCCCGCTTATGGTTCCTAAGAAAGATATCTTGAATTCTTTTTCTACTCCACCCAGTCCTTCCACCTTTCTAACTTTCCGGCCCCGCCAAAGCGCAGCAACCTCTGGAATTTCAGTAGCTGCTATCCGGCTTCCATCAAATCTATTGTTCCGAAGTCACTTGAAGTTATCACCCTCGAATAAGTATGCATTCCTTGAGCGTGAAACAACTAACCAACAACCTTCAAAACGGACTCGGCCGGTATTTTGATGACTACTCAGTTACAATGCTGGATGGCGGTACTGCATAAACACGAAGGGGTTATTCCGCCATCTATAAGAGCTAGGGGAAAGCCACCGGGAAACGAGGCCATGTGACACCCGAAAGTTTCAACTCTCTTCCAGACTTCCATGTCAGGGGAACCCGTCGAAAAAGCGCACAACGTGTAGAAGAACAGCTGCGAGGTACTGCCTACGCTGACCACCTGAACAGCGCTTCAAGTTGCTCCATCAACAGAGAAAGACACAATCGTGTGTCGAGGAGAGGCAAACCGTCCATATGCATAGCCTGCTTAATTTGATCCCACCGCTCGTCTACATTGATGCTCGTAGAAGTTCTTAGTCCCTCGGATAGTTTCTGTTCGTAGCTGTTCGGCTGTTGCAAACAGCCGAATCAGACAAACGTTCGACAGCCAATCGGGTTTTTGGCCTGCGTCGATGGCCATTCAGCTGCAGCAAAAATCGCATTAAAACTAACGCATGGTCCGATTCGACGTACGTGGTTCAGTATGACCTACAGTTCTGGACAGAACCACCCAACGGTAGCCAACAGCGATATGGTCAATCTGACTCAAAGTACCTGTCGAGTTAGAGCGCCATGTCCCTGTCCGACGCGAGCTATGTCGGAAATTCGGACTAGATAGGAATAAATGATTGTCTGCACAAAATTGGAGAAGTCTTTCCCCATTGTCTGTTCGCTGTGCAGGCAAGGCGCATCGCCCACCTAAACAGAACTCCGATGCACTAAGTTTTCCAACTTGTGCATTAAAGTCACCTGCTACCACTACAATGTCAGAGCGTTTACCCTTCCGAACAAGAGTGACGAGGTTATCGTAAAACTCGTCTTTCTACATGTCAGTGCTCCAGTCTGTTGGAGCCTATGTCGAGATAACAAATAAACTGCGCTTAGCACTACTATCCTTCCGGACGCCGACTGATCCCTGCAGTCTCACGCCGCAATACGACCGTTAACCGGGATCCAGTCGAAAAGGGTCGCTTCAGCCCTCTCACTCAAGACCATTTCTACACCCAGTTGACTTACAGCTGGAGCTGCTTCGTCTTCTGAAGTGCGAAGAAAATACCTTGACAAGACATTTGCCATAGTTAATTGAATTACTCTACTCGAATCCTGAATTCGTGTTTCATTCACGCAGCAGACATCAATCGGAAGTGAGTCCACTGCCAGAGCCAAACACGCCTGTTGGCCAGCCTGCATTAAAGTGCGCACATTGAAGGAACCGAGATCCAAAAGCTGACGAGGCTTGAGAAATTGTGAGCTAACAGACTGTAAACCACCTGCCACACTACTTGACAATAAACCGTTGCGTGTATAGGGCGTGTGGTATGTGGGTACATTATGAGTAGGCAGAGGGGAGGCAACAAGATTGTGTTGGGGACATAACAGACAGGTTGAATAAAAGAGACGGAATTCTGAGCAGTAGCAGACACATCACTACCAACCACGCTCGATGCAATGGGCAGCGCAGGCCTGATTATCCTGCGCGACGACCGATGCAGTATGGAACTATTTGCAGGCGTGTAACTCATGGGGAATAATGGACGGGTACTGCTAGGGAGTCCAGCCGCTAAGCAGAAGATCGATTAGGGTTCTCAACCAAAGCTTTTGCTTCTAACAAGAACCTGACAGTACGGTAGCGGGGTATAACTGAGTGGAAGCCCGTCTACTTGGATCAATTAGTCTTCCACTCATTTTTCCGACTGAGCTGCTAACTCAGATCAATCCCCAACTTGGAGGACCAGGAGACTACTTCGTCAGGCCGCTACCCATTGACCTTCCAGGCATGATTGGACTTTCGGCTTGAGATAAGCCATCCTGTATAGCTCGTTGGATCATGGAGGCACGCAAGCCGTCACACCACGTCAAAGTGTATTCTCGTTGTGACAGGTGAAATCATCAAGACATGGTGAAACTTCAACTGGAGCTTCAGTCACCAGAAGACCATAAATTATAACATCAAGTTGTGGGATTATTTACTACTCACTTGATATTTCAGATAGAGTTAATGTATCGGACCATAATTAAACGGTTCCGACCCCTAGACCACTGAAAACATGTTTTGATAATCAAAAAGGAATTGGTGGAATCCAGCTTGACTACAATCCGTCGATGCCACAGGCATTTCTACCGAGGTAACAATTAACTAGACAAGGTCGTCTAACTAGGCTATTTTGCGGAACTGCGGATCCAAACGAAAGATTCTGTTCGACGATTGAGGAGGACGTATGACACAAAACAGAAGCCACCACAAATGGAAGCATCTGCCATCAGGAAGTCATTTTAAACCTACTAACAATGATGATTCATAACAAGGATGAAACAGCTGTACAGTGTTTTCATGGTTTCTTAGTGGTGAGTTGAGCGATAATATCACGTGGTGAATTATTTCATGAAAACCAATGACCTGTCTCTTTCGCATTCGGAAACCCGCAACATGACAGAATGAGGAATGACAACACACTGAACTGTGACCGAGTTCGGTGTGCAGCACACAAAAAAATGGTGCGCTATATGGAATGTTACATGTGAACGTTTATAGTTCAGTTACATCGAGTAGCTGAAGCGACTTATTTGCTGATATTTTCAGTCATCATGGATAATCTTTCTCGAGACTCGGTTTCAAGCGAATGGAATCAGGTGTTAGAATACAACCATGTGCTTACCCCTCACTATATCTGTCTTCATGTGGTAATAAACTAAGAGTGAGCGCTAGGTCTTCGCTACTACTGTGCTGATGTTGGGGTCATTTGGGACCGGCAAAGTATGGTGACCCCCTGGGTGTTTATCAACCAGTGTTCCCGATGTCGTCCACATACCCGAAATTTCTGCACCATCATTGCCGTGGGTGCTCTCGAGATGAGTGTTAATTACCGTGGTCTACGTGTAAAGGCGCTCGGTACGTGTGCGAAATCCACAATGGAGGATTCTGGCAATATTAGGGCCAACAGTGTGGCTTTCCAATCCAGCACAAAGTGCGGTTGCGGAGACATGTTCTATTTGTTTTAAGGACTGGCGGTCGCTATTTGTTCTTTCTCCTGTGTTCGGAGATCCTGATTTTTAACTGCCTGCATCTTTGTCCAGTATATTGAGTGGGGCAGTCCTGAGAGGTGATCATGTGAATGCAATTATTTTGGTCCTGTTAATGCGGAAGGTTTCTGGTCATTGTAAGTCGCTGATGCGACGTTATCTAATCGGAACAAAACGCGGACATCCTACGTGTCAAGTAATCTAATTTCTTTCGATATCCCCAATCTGCATTGGATACCAACTGAGGTTGACCAGTCAGCGTCATTGCTGTGTCTGGCTTGATTGTTAGTGCACGACTAATTAACTGCGGTGGGTAATTTTTATTCATAAGAATCATGTACAGACACTGCATTTATTGTTTCCGTGTGACATCGTCGTTGGACAGTTTCTTGACTTCGAGCCCTGGCAACGAGAAGAGTGGTCGTCTGAAGCACAGCAGCTGGGGATGGATTCAGATTCAAGTATATGTCGGAAGGCGTGGGTCTCCTGTAAATTCCCATTGTGGAACGGTAGTTGTTCATTTTTAGCCGACAACCCTTACGGTGCCTTGTCTCCACCGTAAACCAAACTGAGTTCCAAAGATTGTTAAAACACTGCAGAAATCAGTCCAAACGCTCCGATTTTCTTATTATAAATGTATGCTTCATGTATCTAACATTGATTCGTGGTACAGTGTGGAGCGCGGTCAACGCTTTGGATACAACTGGGTGATAAAAGGGATGCCATAGGCACGTCTTTAGGCTATCTGAACAAGTTTGTGGAAACACTTTGTCAGAAAACCATAGGGGAAGAGCGGAATAAATTTCTCAGTAGTCTTGGTTTGACAATCCCGGGGAATCCCAAAAGGTATTTTCACAACCATTCCTTCCTAGTTGCGAATGGAGGCTGCCCCTTGGACCGAACTTTTGTATGCAGCAACCTATGTACCACTTGATCGCGACTGAAACTCAGTCTGAAAGCCTTAGATTATTAGTGAAGCAATAAGATGCAGCAGCTTCTGGGAGTATCAGAGTAAAATGAAACGAAAAACTGCCCAAAATGACTTACCTTTTTTGCATTACTGAAGTAAGCAACTCTGAGTTCAGTCGAGAACCCTTCGTAAGAAACGAGCCTCTTAGGGACGCAGAGGCACTTTTGGATGACTGTGAAGAGACTAAAACAGTTAGTAAACATCGATAAACAATGAAGGACGTACGAAGTTCTAACATATCTATAGGCTCGCCGTCCACAGTGAAAGCGGAGGTTAAAGAGAAGTTTTTCGATAAGCTAATATTTTGAGTTCCATAAACTAAAAATTTCTGGCAAAGTGAATCAACTTACATAGAATGTTTTCAAGATTGTATGGATCCAAGGACCATGAAGCTATAGTTTCACTGACTGAGATCCGCCATATATGTGTATGTGTTTGAGTGTTCCATAAGATGAATCGACCCCGTGAGTGCAAGGCTAACAGGAGATCTCGCGAGATGTTCTGATTCGGAATCCACTGAATTTCTAGGGGGAAAACCATTGTTATTAACGAACTAACTTACCTAACACATTGCATCCTGGTTCGCCGAACTCTGAAACGATGCTGGACCCCACAATATCCCACACAATGATAGTACCGCTAACATCCGCACTTGCTAATCGCAAGATATACGGGCTCTTTCTATCATTAAAATAGTTCTCTGGTGTCCATGAAACCTGCGTTGTTCAACCATGTAATAAACAGACAATATACCGATGAGACCGCATGTCTATGGCCTTGAAGAGATTGAACAGACTACAAACGGGAAAACTGAGGACTAATTCCCGAAAGGCATACCTTGGCAGATTCCGGGTCTAAAATCAGTATCGTGCTAAAGAAACCGCATGCCAGAAGGCGCTTCCATCCACTGATAAGTAAAAATTGAATTTACCAAAACTGATCTACTTACTAGTCGATTGGTGTTCCCAGTTCGGCATTCATACCAACGGAGACGACTCTGGGACGCAGATCCATATTGGATTCCACAGGTGCTGAACCGTCTGGAAAGCAGCACAGTTACAAGTCACTCCAGGTTTTATTCGGATAAAAAATAACAATCCGTTTATAACGTGGCTTTTCCTCGATCAACCCGTCACGATGAGATTGCCCGTTAGGGGAGTTTGGTCACCATGATCCAATAAGCTATACAGGACAACTTAACTTAAGCAGAAGATACAATCACGTTTGGAAGGTCAATGAGTAAAGATCTGACGAAATATTCGTCTAGTCCTCCCGGTCGGAGTTAATTTCAGCTAGCAACTCAATCGGAGGATAATTGATCCATGTAGATGGGCTTCTACTCAGCCACTCCCCTTGCCTTACGGACGGGTTCTTCTTGGAATCAAAGGCTTTGGCTTAGAATTCCAATCGTTTAGCTTAGGGACTGGACCCCTAGGAGTAACTCGCCATGGTCTCAAATGAGTTGAACGTCCCAAAGTATTTCACGTCGTCGCGCAGTCTCATCAGAAGCGCGAGTGGGGCGGGTAGTGATGTGCTACGGCTCCGAATTTCCCCTTATTCCGTCTGTTTTCTGTCCCCAACCGTCCCAATCCACCTGTTTGCCTAACCATATCGTCTCCACTGCAGCTCAATGGTAGGCGGCGCAAACCGCAGACGTGAGTAGACCTAAATATATCCACAGTTTGGCTGTCCGCGATAGTTATAAGCAGAAACTACAAGATCCCCTAGGAGCTCCGACGAACAGCAACGCAGACGGGCATTGAGAAAACATCAAACGGCCGATGCACTTAGCAGCCTATTGTCCACCAAAGACATCAAATATCTCAAGAATCGGTGAACACAATTAACGTAAAACGTCAGCTCCCGGACTGTAAGCATCTGAATAAGAGAATTCGATATCTACAACGGTAAGTGACGACAAGCCTCAAGAACAATTGTGGAAATTGGCACGTCAAAGTACCTGAAGAAGTAGAAGTAGCCGTTGCTTCAGGCAACAGTTAAAGATTGTTTAAGCTACAACTAAGGCGGGTGGCGGATATCGGCTAGTGAAAACCTATGCGGTAGAAATGGAGCCCATTCGTGGCAGGCAGTAAAAGTGTGACAGCTGGGATGAATACTCCAGGTAGCAGTTCAGTTCCATACTGCATTGGCCGTCGCGCAAGATAATTATGACTGCGTCATCCAACGATTCGAGAAGGGTGGACGGTGATAAGCACATGCCTGTTGATAGCCCTAGTGCTGGGTTAACGCATCACTGCCTGGTGCGTGAGACCATTGAGTTAAAAGCTCCGGTTAGGTTCCGCGAGAAGCCCAAAAGTATCAACCGCCTAAATAATATCGATGTTCTTTCAACAGGGATCTTCCTACTTTTTGTTTATCTCGCAAAGAGAACACGTAGGGTGCCAAGAAATAATTGTGGCTCGGGCAATTTATCCGATTGCAGCACTGCTGCAAAGGAAGAAAAAGCATGGACGCACCAATTGGGCCTAAATATTTAGTCCAGCTGCAGTTTCAGTCTGTACAACAATTATCCTTGTACCAATGTGTTTTGGCTTCAGTTGCTACCTCAGGGAATCTTGAAATCAAACAAGAATAAGAACAAGGAACAGTGAAGACTGAGAACAAAACAACAAGTTGAGGAACCATACAGAAGCAGGATTTCCGATGCAAGAAAAACAATGACTGCGGCACTGAGCCATATCACCTACTATCTCCAACCACCAATTTAGGGGACCTCGTGAGCCCGACGACTCGTAAACACACACCACATAGTGTCTTAGTAGCACAACCTAATCGCAAATCGCTTGACTTCAGTTCATTTCTGTTCCGGAATTTGAAGGCGCGGTGCCTGCTTACTCAGTTTCTTCCACTGGTGAGCTCCTTGAATCTTCCAGTGTCTAGAAATTTTGAAACTCACAGGCTTCTTTGGATTGCTACAATCAGTGAAGGTTAATTTACATTCAGTCTTCCTCATTATCAAGTTGAGCTCGACGTTTGTGGAGCCCAATATACACCGGTTCTTCTCGTGTCATTCCTTATCAGACCTCCCGCAAGTTTATTTTTATCTGCTTGGCTTCTTCCGCAGGGATGGTGGAGTACTCACCTCGCCGTGGCTGGTAGACGACGTTAAAACATGCGCATTCCCTCATATGCAAACAGCCCAATTGATAACAAATCCATGATGAGATACCTGGGGAGCGAATACAGCCATTCACTGATTTTTGTTCATTTTTCCACATTTTTGGCGGACGCCAGTGGTGGTCCTAGGCGGTAAATCCACGAGTACTTATCTGGCCTCATTTTGAGGGTTCCCTTATTCTAAGAATGTAAAATTTCTTGGACTGTTCCAAATAGCGACCGCTGGATGCGTGAAAAAGGTTTTCACTTTAGGACGCTGCTGGAACACATATTAGATTGCTTTTTGAGTGTGTACAAATTGGAACGCGTGAAAAATGTATCCGCCAAACCTGTGGAAACAGGCCTTATATCATAAATTTGTCGCTTTTAATTCCGTGAATTTCCATTGGGCACATAACTAAATCAGTCAGACTCTGAAAGTTCAGAATATCGGAATGGCCGCGAACTCCTTTCGTAAGCTTCCTTTGCAGTCGTTAAAGTATATGGCGATCTCGGGCATGCCTCCAATTCGCAGTCTGGCTACCGTACTCAGGAAATCGGTAAAAGCATGCGCCATAAATTTTCTGGGAGTTGTCTACAAATATGGATAGGGAGTTACGCATCGATGTGTTAATGACATGGAACGCCGATATACTGGCTAGTTGCTGGTGACTTGGAAAAATAACGCCTTTCGAATCAAAATCCCAAGATTTTGTAGTGCGCAACATTCTGGAACTGACGGCTTTCCACAGTCCGAAACTGTTGGGCAGGAGCATGACCTAACGACATGCTTAAATGTTTGTCGTCGTCGATTGGCAAGCCCCAGTCGATGGATCAGCGCTTTGCATTGTCCACTGAGGAGTTCACCAAGGCGGGCTCGGCATTGCGGAAGGTAGTGTCAGCGTCGTACGTAGCCTTGATCCCTGGGATGGTACATAGAGGGTTGTTTATACAAAAAAGTGACAGAAGTGAGCCAAGCGTCTATTTTTGCTGCCCTCCGTTATGAACTGGAGTAGATTCGAGGGAACCCAATTCGAATGTGAATGAGCTACTTGTGAGAAAACTATGAATGCGAGTCAATAAATCATCAGAAGTGCCATGAAACTCCAATTCGTACCGTGATATTTGGTTCCGATCACAGGCTTTTGCAAACCTAATGCAGGTGGTGTTTAAGACCACTCCGTCATTGAATGCTTGCATTTATAGTCATGGATGTAGTGGCAAACAAACGACCATAGGATCACCTGACAACCCAAAGCCTGCTGCTGGCGGAAGCACGTGACCCATCAGTTTCTTCGTGAATCCTAATCGATGGCGGTGGCCGGACGGATAAGGTCGTGGCGTTTGAATGTGGTTTCGACTCCTCCCACGGCCGGTAAAATTTCCAATTCGCAGCCTACTGCTGGCCGCGGCCCCTTCCTGAAATTTGATATGCATCGTTGTTTCATTGATAAAAGAAAGCGAGAGATAGGAGGACTGCAGACGAAGGACACATAGCCAGCATCCGTCGGCAGCAAAGACCCGACCTAAGGTCATGCGAACACATTTGAAAGTGTTGAGTATGAGGTCTATGACCGATGTTTACCGCATCGAATTTTCAATATCAACCTGAGAAGCGGGATTGTCGTTCGGAAACCAAATGCTTACCAAGGCTTTGGGCCATCAACAAGCATGATACGGTTTGACTTTGGCGTTGGCTGTGGTAAGCTGCGAGGTGTACAGAATACAAGGCTTGTCTTTGCTAGACTCCAGTGGCGGCTGGAAAGCAAACTGCAAAATCCTCAGAGAAATAATCCCGTTAGAAAGAAAACCGCTGATCCAACAAAGCATCCAACCTCCTAAGCCTAGAACGCGCAGTTGCTGAGGCAATCATTCTTGGAGTTCCTTGTCGGGGACATTGCTGAGATGCACAAAGAGTGTGTCACCAGTGCTCATCGGCAGTGGCAGACCACCAAATTTCGAGAATCGGCAGCAATCTGGTGATGCGCATCGTTTTCGGAGGGAAAGTGCGCAGATTTTGGCAAACCAGCTAGATGCGAAACATGCTTCCTGAGGTACGTAGATATTATAATCTCTATCACATTATCTTTGGCCCATCTCAGGCAGACAAGGAAGTAGTTGAGGGTCTGGACCCCTTAAACTAAGGACAACTCAAGGCTTGTCCCATCACATTGCTTTCCTCCCTGCTTTTGGAGAACCGATAAACGACACATCGGGTTTTGGAACGAAAAAATGGGGCCATCATGGCCGGGAGCTTGGGACTTTACTAGCGCTTTAGTGACCCAAGGCCCTCGGCTGCGGTTTTCTTCGGTGGGCCAATTTGAAGCAAATTCACAACAAACCACACAATCCACGATTCGCGGAACGATTTTTGACAGCACAGAAAAGTTTCCTTGGGGTCAAAACCTCACCATTTACCAGGATCAGTTCTCGCAGCACCTTGCTGTATGTTGCGCCTTCCTTCGGAGGCAAGCAAAAGGCCCTTTTGATTAATTTGGCAAACTTATTGCCAGTGGTTATTCAAACCATGTGATTTTTGTAAATTTCCGTGGGGCGCGCGGATGCAGAAAACCCTTTAAGGCACGCAAATTGCTGCTGGTCGACAAAAGTTTCGACTCTGGATTGCGTTTTTCTTAACTTCGTCTGACTCAAGCTGAGCCCACTGCCTGGATCGTGGATCATCGTGATCAAGCGCAGGTTGGCACTTGATCCGCCAATCCTCGCGGATCCTTGGCGAAGCGATGAGAACATTGCATCATCCATGACAGCGTTATTGTTGCAGTTCACAAGAACTCGGACTCTGATTTTCATAATCGTGCCTGGAGCAACCTTGAAGGAGACGAAGTCCTGCAGCATTAAATAATCTTTGGAACAGAACGGTGGCTTGAAATAAGAGTTGGTTGGTGGTCGACCATTTTAATTTCTTAGGATCGCAAAGATTGAGATAGACCAAGAATATAGTCCCGGAAACGCAAAAATCCTCTCGGTTTTCGGACGTGCAAGAGGAAGCCGAATTAACCCACATAGAAGACGTCTGGCCTCCTTCTGGTCGGCTTGGGGTATGCTGACGGATCCTTGCACCAGGCAATGACCATCGCATACAGAGGCGCACAGTGCACCGGAGGATTTCCTAGCAGAGGCAGCATCAAGGGGCAATGGCAGACAAAGATCGAAACGAAACCATTCCCTTGTAGCTTGAGCCTGCATTAGGTAGCTTTGCTTTATCCATGTGGATGGATAAAGTTATAAACATGCAAGAATGTTGATACCGCCTCCTCACCAGGGGTCGGATCGATCGGCCCGACGCTGCGTATGTGGATATGGAAGCCCCTGATACTGACATTCCATTTGAGCCGAGGCTTGATGATAGTAGTAGCTTTTTGGAATTGCTGTAATGCCAGTGCTTCAAGCTCGTTCCACTCTTCTGGCTGGCTGCAGATGCTAGTTAAGAAAATCGCAGCAGGGCACTGGGGCTGCCAGGACGAGTAGCTAGGGTATCGGCCTTTAGTGAGCCTCATCGAGTGAGCGGTCGCCCCTCCGGACCACAAACTCCCATACCTCTAGGACCGGTTAGCCGTTCTCACGATGACCCGTTACCCAGTAAGAGCATGCCTGATAATTTCAAGTGGACCCAGTTATCCCAAGTTTCACATAACATGAAGGCCAATAACCCTCTTTGAGGACAACATCGCCGGGTGTGCAAATTGCATGTTCACATCACGACAGAAAAGCTGAAACCGCGAAGTAAGCTGGCAAAACATTCACGGCTTCGATAAGCGCTCACCCCGTGTTCCAAGGACCAGACACGTCGCATATGTCGAAATGCTTCCGCCCGGCAAACCGATGGACTCAATGTGAGAAAGACATTGCAAAAATCCGCAAGCATTTCACGGCATACTTTACAAGCCACTACATCAAAAGATAAAATAGGCCTTGAGAAACAAATGCTGGGCCTTGTGCTGAAGTCCACAACTCGTCATGCTTGCATATAAGTGTTCTCATCCAATTTTCTATATATTGGTTGAGTATGCGGGCCCGGCTCACACGGCCCACGCGGATGAGCTCCACGATGGCTCTTATACGATCAGTATTAGCTTACGGCAACCCGGAAGACCCTCCGGATGAAGATGGCCGGGAAGAACTTTTAGTCCCTTGTTCAACGGATCGAATTGCTGGTGTCGATCATCAGGGTATCCAGTATGCCTTTCCTTTATGCGGGGTGGCAGGTCACTCTGCGGAACGTAAAATCTACGTTTCCTCTATTTATGGGTCACCTGCCATCTTCTATTCCAATCAAAATGACTGAGTTCAATGCAATTCAGAGTGGACGACCAGTAAACTTGCGGTAGCGTGCTCTACCTTCGGTGGCTGTCTCAGGGCATCCTGAAAGCGAAGAAGAAAAAGGACAAAGAATAGTAAAGACAGGCAGCAAAGCAACAAGATGAGCAATCACACTGGAGAAATACTTCGAATGCAAGCAAGGAGGGGACGGTGAAACTGAGCCCCATTATATATCGTTACCAGCTATCGCCTCGGAGGATCTCGTGGACCAAAACCCGCTGGCCTAAATCAACCCATACGATCCACTCCACTTTCAGACCACCTTCCCGTGTCAGCGACCGGCCACCTCAAACTATCTTTCAACAAATGCCTGATTCGGAAAACAGTGCGCAAAGAGGCATACGTAAAACATGTCCTAATCACCTTGACACACTCTAATTCAATACCAGTTCTAATCACTAAACCCTGGGATCAAATTGCTTAAGCCAAAACTAAGTTATTCGCGAAATTCTCTCATTGTATTCTGTGAACGCCTAGGAGGTAACAATGCTCAAACACCAACAGTCTTCGCATATCTTCTGACATCAGCGGTCATGTCCGCAGCCCTACGCCGGTACCAACATCAATGTTGCTGCATATATTCAACCGCTGGTTACTAGCCGGATGTCACGCCGACACCACGGATGCCTCGGAGTGGTGAGTGCCAACTAAGCGTTCTCCATAAGCAAAGACATCTCATCCGAAATAAAACCAGCGGATGAGATACAACTGTCCAAGTAACTAAATCCATCTACTTCGCCCGATTCTTCTCTTGCAAGAGCAAGGTTAGAATTTCATTAGGTCCAGACTCGCAAAATTGTTTTACACCTCGAAAGTGAGAATAAAATCCCAGACCAACGTACTCCACCTTTCAGATGCTCGAGAAACGTCTGCAGTTTGATCGGTTCTTCACTCCGCAGCAGAAAGGTTTCTGCGTATTCTAGGCCAGACACTCCTCTCTCTGAGCAAACATCCATGCCATTAACCTCGCGTGGTGGCAGGGCCAAACTCCTATCCATTTCAATGAGAAATTCAAAAAGGATGCGTAAAGCCGGAATCCCTGAAAAACGTCATTTCTCCTGATGAATTCGGGTGACAAATAGTTGTAAGCACGAATTCAGACTGGGGCTCTTGTAATAGCGCTTTTGGTACGATGATGCAAATATCTGTGTAACGTCATTCAGTGAGTGAATTTAAAATGAAAGGAACAACGGATTTCGATTTTGCTTGCTTTTACGCCATATCAGCAGAATTGTTTTCTAAGGTCTGCCTTAAAATGACAATTCGTTCGGGACAACCTCGACTGTGACGCAACCACTGCTGATTATTTTGTAATTATCTTTGAAGACTCCTAGGAACTTGGTCTAAGATGAATGCACCCAAGCAGTTTGGATTCAATAATTGATATACCAATTCCTGTGATATTTGTCCGGTGATCCGTCACAATAATTTGTGCTAGAACAATCACCATTTCCCATCAGTACTTGGGAATTTCTCTTCTTTCCTCTACAGGTGGATTCCAGAAATTTTGCAAACTGCGACGCTAACATTTTGCCATCATCCCTGGTAACATATGTAACATTCGTCTGGGTTCAGCTGTCTTTTTAGACAATTTAATTTCAAAATCACCTTTTTTGAAGGGAGTGGCATTTATCGGATAATTTCCAATTCTCCTTGGTCTCTCCCATAACCACGTATGGTGACCGAAAACGGACCACATGTGATAGTATGCATGACACACTCATTTGTGTCGTCCTTTATGGAAGTGCCATTTTGCTTCTGGCGCATGCCTTGACGTAACTGCTTGTTTACGCTGGAAGGATATTGTTCGCTGGTCGATGCATTCTTGCGCTGACCGGCGAATTTGACTTTCTATTATTTGAATGGTTGTTTATTTCAATACCGGGGGAACTTCCGGCTTTACATAAACTGAGCCACGCGTTTTGTGACTCATCGGTATCTGAAAATTATACTATGTCCATCTGCAGTGGACTACCTATCGGAGTGAACGAAAGGGTCGCCATGGCCCTGAATCACATAAATGGCTTCCTAAACTTCCCTGAGAGTGAATCAGTAAGCATTCGGCTTACTTACTCACCTGATTTGCACCCGGCTTCCTTTGACCGTTATTGCTAATCATTTGACAATGGTTGGGAGTTTCTCCGATAGTTGCAGCTCTTCTGATTTCCCTACGCCCCCCTCTCAGCCACTGGAAATCAGATGGCACCACTTGGATGCACTCACCCCGACGCATTTCGTGTCATCGGGGAGATGCGATGTGCGCCTGCGCTGAACCTAGCATTAGTGCTGCTCTCACTCCCAGCTCCCAACCCACCGGGCACATCCCAAAGTTGTTTAAAGAAGAGATGATGCCGATGAAATCGAAGTCTAAGCTGCCAAATCAAGCACCTCCCATTACACAACTGAGAAGGGCTGTCCCAAATTCCAGTACTACTTTATGGTAAAAGCCGATCAACCACAGAATTGCAGGAATATCGAGATATCGAAGGCAGACCCGATCCCGCAACTCAACTGGTTTCTACCTCTTCTTCCTACCATCTGCCCAATTTCCTCCACCATCTGGTCCAACTAGTATTAATTTCCACGTTGCGTGGATACCTTCAGGCACCACCTTATCGTCAACTCGATGGACGCCACCCTGCATACAACTGAATGAATCTTAATTCCAACCTGACAACTGCGGAACTATGGACCAAACTTACTGGCATCCTTCGATTGCCGGTACCTTCGCTATATCCAAACAAGTGTCCCTATCGACAAGTCTGTGCCGTTTCTGCCAGACCATTTCTTCTCCCCGAAATAGCCCCTCCTGCCCTACCTCCCCTGCGTATGTCCCACCCTACGGTCCCCATCTAGCTGACCGTGGGTTGGTCAGCATGACCACGGCAGCATCCTCCCGTGAGACTGAATGTAGTACGGACGGCTTAAATTACCCCGGCCCAAACATTAACCACCCACCAGATTGCATGCTCAACTCGCCTGACAGATCATCTACCGCCCACTTCTAGTCACGTTGCTCTGATCCGATGATTTCTCACTCAAATGATGCAACATTCTCCCAGATAAAGGAGGCCTCAAATGAAGCACAATTGGTTGACAGTAAAAATGATGATTCTCCCCAAGAATTTCAAACAGCGAGAAATCGAGCTTCGCCCATCATGACACCAGTCACTAGCAAGGACTCTTCCGGAAAATGTTTGCTACTTTAATTAAATGCACACATCTTGGTAAGGAAAATTTAATGTGTCCGTATTCTCGCACTCTCTTCAAATCACGATTTTATACTTATCACGGGGGAGTGGTTCAATGAACACATTCTAAACAACGCCATAATAGTTCACGGCCATAAATCTTTCAAAAGAAGCCATGAAACTAGCTAGAAATTGACTGCCTTGTTTACGTCAGAGAATCCCTACCGATTACGCTGTTTCATGACATCACGATAAACGCCATTCATGATGTCGTTTGGGTTATAGTTTAGATGAGCGTCGAAAGCCACCTTGTTGGTTGCACCTATCGCGTCGGTTCTTATCTAAATGATTTTAGATGATACCCGATCCATTGAATACGGTTTCTGATGTAAAAGGTCCAAAGCTGCTCGCCGGCATATGCTGGCCGCGCTTTCCGCTCCAAAATACTTGCTCCCTTCCCTTGAAAGCATACACCACGGCGGCTGAACCCAACACGTAACTGACCCAACAAGGTACCGCGATGTTCTTGACTTGATATTTGCGATAGTCTTAACACACGTTCCGACGTTCACTGGGGCTAATTTACCTTCATGCAATCATTTGCCTGTTTGCAGTTCACTTGCATTGCACGCTTCCCATCTAATCCACGGCCATACTTTAGAATTAACTGGATTCGTCTAGATATTCCGGTTCGTAACCCCAATTAGAACTCACTTTTTGTGACGCTAGAAGTGCTACGACCTACATACAGACCATCATGGGATTACTCCGTCCAACACTATAAACATGCCTCCCAAAAGAAATTATTGAGATCGAATAAAGTAAAAGCTCACTAAATGCTAGCGGGCCTTTTCCAAGAACAGATTTTTGCTTGATCCGGAAATAAATAGACTAAACAAAATTCTAGAAACAGTGCTGAACCACAGCACCAAACATCAAGAGCCGGAAGCTCTGGAGCAGCCAATCTAAAACACGACACAGGCAAAACTGTTTAAACGCAGAACCACCCTTCCAGGTCCGCAGCCGCTCAAGTCCTGCATATCACTCACAGAGTCGTTCATGTTAACAACCCGCAAGAGATTGCAGAATCTTTCGGTGGATTCTTTGCATCTGTTGTGTTAAACGGCAACATTATTTCTACCCCATGCCGACCAGGCTCGACTTAAGAGTCTCAATCGATAATCCTATATTTTGTCCGAAGGACGCAGCCAGCTGTTGATAAAGTCAAAA
Organism: Fasciolopsis buskii; assembly: GCA_008360955.1. Classification (NCBI taxonomy): domain Eukaryota; kingdom Metazoa; phylum Platyhelminthes; class Trematoda; order Plagiorchiida; family Fasciolidae; genus Fasciolopsis; species Fasciolopsis buskii. The sequence continues at coordinate 212,158 of LUCM01003863.1, forward strand.
TGGGCTACAACTCTGGATCTGATTCATTACCTCCGGCCGCATTCCAACTAGGTGGCGGTTATATGCGAATTTGTTTGCAAACGTCTTCATCTTGTCCACACAATGCCGAAACTTCAAACCACCTTGGAAAAACTCCGTAATTACACCCGTTCACGAAATGTGCGCGCGGTGACCCTGCAAACTATCATCCAGTCGACGACATGCCTACAGTCTTCGTAATTATGTGACCTCTGAATAAAAAAAGAATTATGGCCCGCTTTCTAGAACATGAAATATATAACACGGAACAACATGGCTTCCCTCATAACTTATTCTGCGCCATTTGCATGACTGAGTGCTTAACGCTAACGCAAAATCCCTGAGCTCTGGAAGGTCAGTTGTAGCAACCGTTTTAGATATGGAGATTTTTCACAGCATCCCACCATAGGTTGCTAAATAAATTTGCATCATATGTTATTGCCGATCCAACCCTATCGTAATTATTATGTAATCTGTTACTCATAAACCGAGTAATTCAGGTAAATGGCTTCACATTTGAACCTAGATTAGGACCAAGCGGTGTTATTCAGGGCAGCTTTCTGGACCCCCTGCCCTTCTTATTGTACATTACCGATATCTTCGATTATATTCAAAATTGCACCGCTTTTCTCTTCGCTGACGTAACCGAAAGTGGGCACACCTTTCTACCTGAGGCCTTAGAGTCCACCACTGGTAACATATCTCAAGTCTCAGCGGCCTTTTAGAAACAATTTCTATGCAATAGCTTTATTGTTTCAACCACATTGAAGGCTTTAAAGAGATGGAAAGTGGAATTTTGTTGTTTGCGAGGTTTACAAAATGTCAATCACCTTCCATCTTGAATATCAAAGAAAGCAAAAAAATCCGCTCGTCGTATGCAAAAAGACTTTTGACCAGTAGCAAAAGCGGATGTCTCAGTCAAGGAATCTGACGGCATCATGCAAAGAAAAAACCAATAAGCGGCACTGCAAATGTAGAAACTATCAACCCAGGCTTTCTTTTCCCGAGCAGTGACGCTACAGTTTCATGGTTTTCGGATGAATGCTCTGAAGTAACTTTTTTCTAAGAAAGAAGTGTTTAGACTCCGTCGCTAAAGCCTAATAATCTTGGGTATAGGTCCTGACGGTATATCCTTGCTCCTCCAAAAAGGCACTGTAGCTGCATTCACCGATTCGTTTGCTCCCCTTCTTAATATCCCTTCGTGCAAACATTCCATTTCCGAGTGTTGGAGACTAGGAAATTTGTAGCCTATCTACAAATCTTAAACCTCAGGTATTCCAGCCAGCTATCTTAGTCTGATTGCCCCTACAGCGAGCGGTCTTTAACTGATAGAATGATCCATCCAGATTTGTTTGCTTCATTCCGTTAGTGTGCCCCCGCACCCCCATCACAGTGCGTGTAAACCAAACGGGTCCATTTTGATGATGTAGTTTAACAAGTTCATTGAATCACCAAATCCTGGGTCACATCCGCCAAATCTGTTCCAAGTGCCTTCTTAGGCCTCCCCTCCGCTTTTGGTTCTGTTCCACGGTCCTTACTTTTCTGCCAACTTCAACTGTCCCACTGTTTAAAGACCCTCCTTGGATGGCCATCAGACTGGTTAACCGATAGAATGCAGCGTACAAGTCTAGGATGAAACAGAAATACCCCGTTGACAGGCAATCCTGGATTCCTTCGATAGGCTCCTTTTTCTCTTTGTGTTTTAAAGTATATTAGCAAACAACATACCGGTTCTCCTGGTAAGTTACCCAAATACGTGGACGATGGTGATCAGCGCCAGCGCGTATATGAGACCGGCGACTTCCCGAAAGTATTCAACATCTTTTCTCATTCATTATTCCCCTCTTTGCTTTGACTTATGGTTTAATTTCCCAAAATGTGTCTAATGGTTGATTGGTTTTCTTTGGTCTGCTTGCCCGTTGAACACTTCCTTTATTAGCGTATAACCATTCAATGCCGCAGATTCTGTCAAGTAATTAAGAACTACTGTAGATAGTAACTGAACCTGATCTTCTAAAATTTGCATTTGTGTAAAATATATAAGAACATCATCACCTTACACAAAATGGCTATGGCATTTCCAAATTACTCATGACAGTCTTCCTATTTATTTGCTGATGTATTTTCTGCTCTCATTTTCTGTTTCCCTGTCACAATTGTGGGTCTACTGAAAACTAATTGAGAACCCTTTTTGGTGATTCGTAAACTACCACTGGCTCATATAATCACTTAAAAACTCCGCATAAATCTCTGACATTCATCGACCGCGTTAAAAAGTTTGCACAAGATGTTTTGGGCTCCGACTCTCCGCTTAAACAATAACCTTTATATTGCCGCTCTCAAATGGGGACGCGTTCAGTCTTTTGCCCCATGGATATCTGTAAATCTACTGTTTGCCAATTAGCCTGAATTCTCACCAACAGAGAACTAGTCAGGATTGATTTAATATATGATCTCTCACGGGTTTAAGGTGTTTATTGTCTGCTATGATGGATATATTTCAGCTTCACCAGCATACAACCAGCTAGATCCACACTGTCGTTGTTCACCACGATCTTTGAAATTAGATCTTGCTTCGCTGAATGGTGCCGAAATAATGAGAGACAGGCATACCTCATAGTAGCACTTAGCCCGCATCGATGCTTAACCCAAGGGAGGACAAGAGTTCTCCAAAAGAATTAGGAAATATGTAAATAACCACTATGCCTTTGGCAGTGAGCCTGAGTCGCAATCCTTCCAAAAGCTAGAACACAGGACAAAATCTGCGTAAGATGAACAGTTGATTAGAAAACGCGAACCAACAGTTTTTGCCATGTAGTTCAGACAATTACAACAACTCCCTTATGCTCGATCAGGCCAAGGAAACGCTATCCCGAGCATCGAAGCCAAAACGCACGGTAAACAAACTGAACGTCTACGGCGGACCACCGTCCGTGGTACAACAAAACTGGACAATTACAAAACAAGTTGTTCCGGATTGCGGTGACCCAGGAACGAAAAAAACGTCCGCACAATAATCTACACCAAAAAACACGAGAAAATTACGATGTTAAATGCTTCGGGTAGAAAATAAACGATCATCAAAATCAGTCTCATCATTATTGGGATCGAAAAAAGTTGCCCAACTTCAAATGAGGAATGAACAAAAGCAAAGATGCAGGGAACTTTTGATCATTTCATGGGCCTGGTGAGATCACATATATACTTTACACACCTGAGACAAGTCAGAGTGAACTGGCTAGCAACTATATGCATGTAAACAACTAGAAATTTGCACGCATTTACGCGAATCGGAAGCCATTCCTCTTAACTATTTTATAAACTGTATACGTACTCTAATTTCTCAGCACTTATTGAAACCCTTGCTTTTACCTCAGCACAATTAACTTTCTTGAACCCGAGACGCTGACATCCGTCAGTCCCCCTAGCCAAATCCATGGTAGCAGCTAGCATTTTTCTTGTAACTTCGGCATTCTAAGGACCAAATAAGACGTCTTTAAATGCCCTCCCTTTTGTTTCAATAAAACAAATAAAAGGGTCCCTTCTGCTTCAGCGCATCCGCTATTCAAATGGTGCTTTTCCTACCCAATTCGATCCTGCTACCCGCCAAAGTTAATGAATTTTGTCCCTTGTTTAATTACGCTAAGTTGTTTAAGGAACTGAGCGCTGTACTGTTTGGATTGCGACCTTAGCGTATGCCTATTTTTCTTGCTACCCGATTGGCTGCATCAGCTCTCATCCGGTTGAAAATGATATTCGCTGTATTTAAAGATTTTTTGGAACTAGTGTTACCGTGCTTCTTGATCGTGCACAGTGCATGGGTCTTGGCACCACCAGAGAACCGATAATTTATTGTTGTTATTGCTAATGCGTGCGTTGGTGTACGTGTCTGCTGAGTCGGTAGATTCATGAACTTTGTTTTCCATTTATTTTGACTGTCTGTAATGCGTACGGCGTCTTCTATCAGCCATTCACGATATCCCAAAAAACATGCGGACACCAAGAAATAGGTTATGGTCCACAACCCACACGTTCATATTCGTACAAAATGAACACGACTCACCAACCAAGTATAACTTCAACACTGGTGTCCACATAATCCAGAAGACGTCTCTATCCGACCCCCGGCTTATGTAATCACCTTTAGTTATTCCATTTTTCTTCATTTTGCGATTTCGGCTTATGAGTCTCCACCGTTGCGTCGTGGTCTCAGACCGTTTATCTGTAAGATTCTCCGATTTCAATAATCAGAATGACATCTCCTCGTCTCGTTAGCTAGCAACTTCTTATCTTACAGACCGTTAGAATATTTGCGTAGAATATTGGCTTCGGCGTCAATGCCTGTAGATTCGATTCTAAACCAAGTTATCCTGTAGAATTTTCTCTGCATTTTGCATTCACTTACCCATCGATCTGCTGCTTCTTGCAAATCCGACCGTGAATTTTTCCCGGCATATTATAGCTCTTTTTCCAAGGCTTCGAGTTTCCTGTTTCCAGTTTCATACCGATTCAAGCGGATGTCCCTGAACAAACATTGCTGTTGTGAGTTTTGTCTTCTTATTGTGATAAGGTTTCCACGGCTCTTCTTGAACAACCAGTGGCGTTTGGTTAACCTTCTGCAAAGTGGATTCACATTTCCAAAGCCTGCCCGTTGCGGTTCTAGGCTTCGGTATACCTGATGTGTAGACTTTGCTTGTTACGTTTTCACCATGAATGAATACTATTTTTTAAACTATGAAGTAGGCAAAAATCACGTTTCACTTTTGACGGAACGTTAATGAACTTGCTTCGTTTATTGGCTGTTCAACAGCGCACCAATTATGCTCTAGAAGCCTTTTGGTTTCAAACATCCTGGTTTCATATTTTGGCTAATGTCCTGAAAGGCCTTCCGAAATAAGTTGCCAGTATTTCTTCCTTACTTCTAAAGTAACCTGCGATTTTGCTGAATAAATCGAAAAGCTCTGGCTTTGAGGGTTTCTACCGGAAGGCAATGACCGCAACCGCAGCGCATTACGGGCACTTGCCGAGAAAGAACAACAGTTAACCCGGTCTATGCCTTTGTTGGCAACAGCTACTAAACGTTCTTCGTTATTTTTCTAGTACTGGTAAAAGTGTGTCAAAAGGGCGTTTGCTGCTCGGAACTAGACAAGAACAAATAGATAAGTAGTGTGCATATGTCCCGACATTCGGGAGGCATGCACAATGCAAGATCGAATTTACACAAGGTGGACTCACGGAAAACACATTCAGTCGCGAACATACAGTGTGTTTGTGCTCGCATGAACGTAACCGGCAACGTCATAAGCTAAAATCCAGTTATCCAGCTTTTAAACCAAGCTAAGAAATCCTTTGCCAAAATTTTTCTGCGGGCTAACTACAAGTTGCGCACTGCCAGTTAATCCATGTTTAAACGCATCAGAGGTGCGTATCGCAGGCGCAAAATTTGGCTACGAAGCAACGGTGGGGTATTTACGACCGGTCCACCCCCGCGAAACGGCCCTGTTTTTGCGGGCGTTCAAACCATTGGACGCAACTTATCCACCCGCGATAACTGATACTGACAGCTGTCCACCCCGCGATAACTGGTTACAGTTGCTTTTAAATGTCAGCTGCTATGATTTTTCAACGTGGTGAAAAAGTGATGAATCACAAGGAGCGAAGCTAGGAGGATAATATTGATTTTATTTTGTCCAGAAAAATAAAAAATTTCCATTTAGCATGCCAAACCCGTAAAAAGTATTTGCTGTGATAGTGAAAATGACCCTTTGTATTGCGTATTTTCGTTGATGGCTGGGAAATTGAAAATGTATATAAATATCAGTCTGCCCCAGGATAGTGAGGATGTCTACCTAAATATAATTTATATATATATATGTACATGTATAAATGTGTATGCATACATGTAAACATACGTATGCGCCGGGGCGATGTAATATTTATATACATTTTTGCTGCATAGTCGTCACATGAATAGAGTTTGTCGATGTTATGCCTCTAGGTATGACTCAAATTGATATAAAGTGGCCAAAATGTGTATATGTACATGTACATATATGTATCCGTATATATATACATATAGATACGAAAACATGTAAAGAAATAAATGTGCACCTTTAGGTATAAAATGTGGACATTAAAATGGCGGAACTTAATAATTCCCTATACGCGTTTATAGTAGACACATGGTTATATATATATATGTATATATATATATAAATCAATATATATATATATATACCGCTATATATGTTTTCACTGGACAGGTAAATCATATACGTTGTTGCCCCGACATGCACAAGAATCCTATTAAATAAATGTTCTTAAACAATTGTGGCAACATGTGGGAAGACTACATATGCATATCATATAGCAATTAACGTCAACGCAAGCTATGCTTTGCTAAACTGAAAATATATGCATTTACCCGTTAGCCACTCAGTCGTGCGATATATGCCTATAATGCCCAACGGCAAAACGTACGACCCCTCTGCCAACCCCGTGTCATATCAATCGCCCTCTCTCTATGGTCAGGTATATATGGCGAACGACAACCATAGGCATCTCTAGGCAAACACAAACCTGTCTGCCTCAGCATACACTTCTAACATTTACATGCGTACGGTGGACTAGTTTCACTGCTCCTAAACGAATGAGCACCGAAACCCCAACCTTTGTTGCGCACGTGAAAGAAGACTCACGTACCAACAAGCTAATACACGCAATGAAGTCATAACAGAAATAACCGATTTTGGAAATCGGTGACCGTAATCAAATAGTGGTGGCCCCATAGAGGCCGTGGGGGCGTTCTCGTCAATCCCGTCCCTCCCGCGGTCCTTGTTCCTTGCACATCCGTTATCCTTCGTTTGCCTCCTGGGTCCTCTTCATCGGTCCTACGCCTTCTTGGGCTCTTCAGGTCCACCTGCAATGGAAATGGTGAATATTAGTATTAATAACGCTTACCTTGTGCTGATAGACAATGCACACAGATGTACACCTCTTGGCCCAGGTAGTTCGCGCATTGCGAGTGAATCCAACGTTGGCATACGTCGCATTGCACTATTATTATTCCGAACAGCAACTAGGCGGTAGAACTTATCCCGCAAATATCGAGAAACATCTCTAGAATTTCTAAAAATTTCCATTGCGCTAATCACGTGCGCCTCCCGCTCTGGGGTTAGCTTGCGATTGCGCGTGTAATAACGGTCAATATTTGGAATTCTTCAAATAAATATTACTTGAGAAGATAACAGACTTACCGACGGCCACTTTGGTTCCAACATCAGATTAAAAATCGGAAAAAACTGGCATAAAAACGGCGAACGTAACGGCTAAACACTTCAGAATCATCATTATGCGCAGCAGAAGCGTCCGCACAAACATTCACGGCAGCCATGAGAGCGCAAGTGACGCAATTTCCGGTTTTACGTGTGTTTATACCCAAAACCGTTCGTTTAAACAATGATCACCTTATCCAGATTAACATTTTCTTAATTTCCGAAAGATGCTCAATAACATATTCCTTTCATTTTTCATAAAAATTATTTTTAAGCTTCACAAGAGCGACTTTTCAACGTGGACCGTGAGTCACTAACAACGGTGGGCGTCGTCGTTTGGCCGGGTTCCTCAAAAATAAAGGGGCTTATTCGACAAAGATAAAGATGAATATGGATATGACATCGGGATGGAGATGAGTCAAAACCATAGTGGATATCAAATGAGGTGGGTTGAGAATCGTAATTAACAACACTGAAAAGTCAAAATAATGCTGAAGGTGAAACAGCGGAAAAACCTTCAGGGCTGCATGAAATCATTTACGGGACGGAATTGCATGAAGAATTGTGGACGAACAGTCAATGGAATTTACAGGAATAGTCACTGGACCTATGCCGCTGGGACCGGACTGTGATGCGTGACGGGAAGTAAACGGCTATGTGTAAGAATTGCAATCATACCTTAAATACACTTGCCATTAATGACCTGTGTGTTGTCCTTGTTTAGTATCGAAGATTATGGTGTTCTGCGGCGGTATGGATCTGGAGGTTTGGGGATTGCGCGGCATCTCAGTAGTGTTAGCAACTGCTTGGACAATCGTAATGGTTCCTCTGGGATAAAGTACCCGGGGCGGTCATTTACTTGACTTTGTTTGACTTAGGGTTACGTGACCAGGTACTGGAGCATCAGATCCGAAAGCAGCTTATTAACAAGGATAGGCAATCAGTACATCAGATGGAGTAGAGCTTTCGGCGAGAGTTTGCGTTGCATCTGTGGTCACTGGCGAGTCGGGAGAAGAGCCGGAGAGAGGGCAGTCTGGAGTTTGTTCCAGCTGGTGTTAAGGTGAGTGAACAGAAAATGGAAACAGCGATAAAGTTAGTTTCTCACAAAGATTACAGTGTCCTGACGACTGTCTTGAAATACGCAGGAGTTAGTTTTCCTTTGACGGGACGTGTGCAACGAATACTGACTGCTCGCTCCCTATAGGGCATATGCCTCGGACAGTACCAGGATTCATGGTCCTTATTTGTAGCGCGTTCCACTTTCTTCTTCTGACATCTTCGCAGATGCAGATTACATGGTCTGATAGGACGGCTAGCGCAATGGTTAGGGAATAAAGTCACTAGTTGTTCTGTCTGTGGAACTCGCATGGTTTACGGGCCTGGTGTACGTGCGCCAGGGAATCAGGTATAACTGATCATGGTCAGTTATTGGCGTTGGATCATGTGCATATGATCCATCGGAAATTATTTTACCACTTCCAATTGACAGTAAAAGGCACAACCGAATGGGTTGCGGATGGCAGCGTGGGTTGGATGCTAGAACAGGATTTGCCACGAGAATTCTTAAAAAGGTGAAGGGAGAAGCACGAGAACATTAGGATCAATGGTTTGTGTTTGAACAGGACGATAGCAACTTGTAACGCATATTAGTTTTAGAAAGCATGCATGAATAATTAAGAAAGCACGACGTAAAGTGTTATAGACGTCAGCATACGTACCAGGTGTGCTGCTGGGAGGATTGGGGTGTGTTGAAAAATAGAGGGGTGGGTGGTGAAGCATAAGTGGGCAGCCCGATGCATTACTTCCACACACCGTCCAACAAGGCAGCTAAATGCTTATCTACTAAAGAAGGGCAGTGTCGGGTTTCCCCTTTCGCAGGGTCAGGTCTGGGCTAACGGCATCCATATCCATTGTAGAAGGTGGCCCATTCCTTCGCAGCCCGAATATGCATTGGTTGCTTGGCTCAACCTGATCCAGCAGAGACTTTTTCTTTTTTTCTAACAGATGAGTGGTTGAGCCCATATAGGTACTTTCCATTGTTCCTCCGCCTGGTCTTAATTTTCCGCGTTGTCTTTCTCAACTGTTGGGGGTGTTCTGAACATGGGCATCGAGGGGAGGGAGAATAAACTGCAGTAACCAGGCATAAATTAGTGAATAAAAGCCTGGAGTGCAATAGGTCATCCCTACTCGTGTTTACCTTAAGGTTTCCTGTTGTGAATTAACCGGGGACATTTTCTTGCAATTTTTGATATGGATTGACGATTTTATCCTAGAAAGCTGCTGTCAGACTTAGCATCACTACCTTCTTGTTCTCGGGCTGATTTCTTCCATGGAGAATGATGGGGCACGGACAATTGGCAAATTCCTAAAGAGCTAAAGCGGACTGTGGAGTCGTTCATTAGTGAAACCGCTCTATAGGTCCTTTAATTGCTTATACTTAATAATTGCTTATATTCCTGAATCTAGCTTCCCTATGGACAAAAACCTAAACAATTGACACCTTCCAAACATGGTCATTTATTTCTCATCAGCTGTTCAGCTTGGGGTTTGTGGAGTAACAAACACATCAGGAAAGGAAGTTGGAAATATGAACTTGCGATGTGTTCAACGTTAGTTTGATTTTCTAGCCAGTGAAGGTAAACCGTTACATATGAATTCTGGTTGTCATGCGCTGTCTGTAGATGACACTCCACAGTTCGCTGATATTTACCAGAGAAAGAAACGTCACCATTATTATTCATTCTTGGAATTGCTGGTTTCCTTAAGCGCCGGTGACAGAACAATGTGGCAAATACTGACTGGTTGATAAGTGATAATTTTGTTGATTTTGATTTTGCAACTTTGTTGGATGCCCGTTAAAGAACATTGTCTGCGCTCCACACGCATACTTCAAGTGTACCGCAGTTTTATCAACGGAAAGCGCATGGTAACCTTATAGAGAGGTCCAGTAGGCTCAGTGTGTCGGAAATATGGACATATCGTCCTCATTGATTTAAAAGGCTTGCACTATGTTACTAGAGTTCAAGACGATTTGGCAGAAATTCTGATAGCGGTGGCTCAAGTTTGTGACTTTTTCAGGCTGATGCGATTGTTCGCAAAAAGAGTAATCTAAGAGGCCCGACAGTGCACCAATGAGAAACTTTTGCTTTTAGGGACGAGACAACATCTCGCGCAAACAGGGCAACGGTTTTTTAAGAGCGCACTTGAGGACAGAAAGGATAATTAGGACTGGTGACATCCAAAGGGATACACAGCATCAGTCATTTCTGCAGTCTCAATACGTTTTCACACTTGTTGCAATCCTTTGCATTTCGGTGACACGCAGTTTTCCAGGGCAGCGCCTGCAACAGAGGACGTCTTTGGGAGAACTGAGGCATCCCAAATCAGGGATTATCCCTCAGTAAATCAGTATATATACCTTCTCACATGTTTTGATAAGGCATTGGCGTTGTCCACTGTTGAGGCCAACGTATAACAAATCAAATGTTGCTCTCATAACAATTACAACGCTCGTTTACCCACAAATGTTTAAACATCAACTACAGCTTATAATCTTGCATTTATTAAACGCTAGGATAAACATCATTCATTTCATGCTTTGGATAACCGCCGCATCAGACTAGACCCCCAAAGTTTACTAGCCGCTTTTGTTATCTCTCTACCTGCCATCCTAAGTTTTCCATTGTCACACTTTGAGTTTTAGCGTTTTATTATGGGTATAGGCAACTTCCACACAACACACGCTAGCCCAAACTCAAATAACTTGCGATAGTTTGTGTAATCCCGACCTCTGCATTCCGCTTTTAGCTTTAGGTCACCACACTTATTTCAGTGTGACTTTTCTCCCATGGCTTCTTCAAGAATCTAGATTCTGCTACAGTTTCATATCTTCTGACGTGTTACACGTCAATATTTTTGCAGATGAGCAGAACATGCTCCCGACAACTGCAGTCTGTCCGGCTTGACTTAAGCAACGCTAGAATTGTTCTGACCTACAACCTCTGGCCAATTTGCACTTCAGTGAGTTTTGATGCAGCACTTTTGCAATTTTCTCTGCTAGAGAAATCTCATATTGCAGTCGATTAAGTGATCTTCCAGCTACAATTTGCGCTTTCTATATATAGTAATCAAACGCCCTGGTCTTCGTCCGAGTGACATAAATTAATAATTTATCGTGAGACTTGTCCAAAAATGGAATTCCCACATGCTTAATAACATTTCAAAGCCTAAAAGCAACTGGAAGCCCAATTAGATGCGAAGCGCATTAACGAACAACATCTCTCCCCAAATTCCACGGAACTACTTGAGGTAGAGGTTTTGTATGCAGCATAAATACACTAATGATAAGAATGGGCATAGTTCTCGAAATTCGAGAGTCATGAGCAAGACAAGATCAAATTTACACACAGACGGCGCAGTGGAAATCGCGAAAAAAAATTCAGTCATGAAGATGCAGTTTCTATGTTCTAACGAACATGACCTCCAATAGAATGGGCTAATCACGAATTTTTGGGCTTTAAATCAAAGCTAGATAATCGATCGCCGAAACTTTCTGGGGCTGACTATGAGTTGCGCACTGCGAGTCAATCCATGTTTAAACGCATCGAAGGTGCGCATCAGTGGCGCATACTTTGGCTGGGAAGAAATGGTGGGTGTTTTCAAGGGTCCGGGTTCATCAAAAATCGGGAGGGCAAAATAGTAAAGAAGAAGATCAATATGGATGCAGTAGCGGGATGGAGAAGTGTCGAAATCAGACTGAATATCATATGAGATGGATGAAGAGTGGTAATTAACAACACTCAGTAGTCAAAATAATGCTTAGAAATGAAACAGCAGGAAACCTTCAAGGTTGCACCAGACAATTTGCGGGACTAAAATATGTGAAAAATCTTGGACAGAGAGACAATGCAACTTGCAAAAATGATCACTGGACTTATGCGGCCGGGAGCGGATTGTGATATGTGCGGCTGGAAGTAAACGGCTACGTGTTAGAGTTACAATCAATCCGTAAATACGTTTGCCATGAATGACCTGTGTTTTCTTTGATATTGAAGATTATGTTGTTCTGTGGCGGTAGGGGTCTGGAGGTTTGGGGATTGCGCGGCATTTCAGTATTGATAGTAACTGCTTGGACAATCGTGATGGTCCATCTGAGATGAGGCACTCGGGGCGCTCATAAGCGTGGCTTGGCTTGTCTCTGGGTTGCGCGACCAGGTGCTGGACATCAGGAAAGCAGGTTCCTAACGGGGATAGGCAACTAGCCCAAAGGGTGGAGCTGAGCTTCCGGCGATAAATTGCGTTGCATTTGTGGTTATTGGTGAGCCTGGAGAAGAGCCGGAAAGAGAGGGACAGTCACCATTCAGCCCGAAGGTACAAAAAATGGGGTAAATAGCTGTTACCTGTTCCAAGTAAATATAAGAAGTTCTGCAAGCTCGATTATGTCCAACAAACACCTACTTGAGGGTGAAAGCCAAAAAATCAATGAAAACGAAGGGCAAGCTTAAGCTGAGCCAAGCGAGCGATAAAAGTAATTTGGATTCTAGCGAAACAAGTCGTCCTGTCAGGTGACCCGTGTGTGCACCAAATTTCCGCAAAGTAGTATTAAATAAGGAACTCAGGGTCGAAACATTTAAAGGTGAAAACATCGAAAAAAGCATATGATGACCAGAACCGGGTCATTACGGGCAAGTTGGGCAGGAGTATTTCGGTATCGGGAGAGAAATGAACGGAAAAGGTACAATAAATTTTCAACCAGTCTGGATGTCACAACATACTCGCGCGACTTTGATGCTTGCATTCGCCCTAATTATGGATACTCCGGAAATAAGCACATCATTGTTATTATCACAGTTAAGGTTACTGTAGGACTGAAAAATATATAAAACGGATGCTTTTCAAAAAGGTGCGTATAAGATTATAATGGCGCCTATAGTTCGTCATCTTCGGAAGGAAGAATAAGTCCGTTCATTTGTATGACAGTTTTAAAACTGCAGCTGATGTGCCAAATGAAATACTCAATTAATTTCCAGTGTGCCTTTATTAAAGTGTACGAATGCAAATGAGTAGTTCACGTTTGCTTAGCTCTGTTCATGTCTTATAGAAATCATGAGCATTAACCGAAAGGAGTAAACTAAAATCCAAATTCCAACAAGTGATATGCACAGTCAATGGAACCCACTACCTTGCCACGCCGGGTAACCGCAAATCTGGCGAATGGGTCACCGCGCAACTCCAGTCAAAATTGCTCCTTCCAAAATTTTGGGCTGCTGTTTTCTGTTGTGATGTTCGCAGTGCATGGGCATATAAGTGTTATTCAACCCTGTTAGATCTTTTAAGATTCCGCAAGGGCCGGTATCTTATTCCTTTACTCCGCGCTTTTCAGGCGGGTGAGTTTCTACCTCCCGAGGATTCTTCTAACGGACCTTTTCTGCCCGTCACTTCACAATCCGTTTCACCAGGAGTCGAACCAGCTCGCGGCGGGTCTACGTAGATAAGGCATGAAAATATGGTATAAATTTATTAAGGTCTGCTTAAACAGCAGGCCAATCATAGGCGTAATGGCGCACTAACGAATGGCTCGAAAAAGATCTACGTTTTATCTGCCTTCCAAGGGTCTGGATACTTCGCATTTGTGCACGTAAATAGGCTGCTCAAAATGAAGCCATATGAAAACTTCCTTCGTTTACCTTGATCTCCTCGCGCACTCTAACTGTAGTCACAACCATTCCAGTGTTTATAAGAAAAAATGCATGAACCCTAACGCAACTAATTTAATCCAGCAAGAAAATGGGCATAAATGCATATATCATAGGAAAGTGGAAACTTTCCACCTGGGGAAAAGCAGCTTCAAGGTGGAATTTGCAAACTAGTATAGGAGTAACATTGCCCATGAGATAATAAAGAAGAGCAAAAGTGGACCAGAAACATTAGAAAATGTCATACTTGGTAAGGCATAAAAAACAGTGTTACATGACTGATGCTGTAGAGAACCGCAAACATCCACGTTTAAGGAGCAATGAGGTTCCGGCATGAGAGCAAACAGACCTTAGGGCGAAACAGTTGAGACGTTTTGATAAGCTTAATGATCGAGAATTGACGGAGTGGACGGATCTCAAGTAGGTTTTCTTTACATTTACGGATTAACGTTTCAAAATGCCGAAGCTTTGGGCTCACGATGAGATTTTAACAAACCTAGATTTCCCTGTGGCATGCATATCATTTATCCAAAATTCAACGGACTAGAAAAGGTGCGGTAATCAATTAGCCAGTCAGTTCATTTTTATTAATGTACTGCGAGGACGATATCGTCTAACATTGGGAATGCTCCATACACTGTGACGATAAAACAGCAAAAAGTGGATGGATAAAGGGAAGGGTATTTTAGCAAAACTTTAGCAGGTATTTGCTGCTGGCAACATTTAGTGGCGTACGTAAGGGCATAACCAAGAAAAATCGATGCCTTAATGAAAGCGTGTGTTATTTCTTTCGGTTTTCAGACAGGGCAACAAAACCAGTGATTTCCCAGCTTAGCCTAGAAACTGTGAGCTACTTTAGAAATGCAAGTTTCAGAATATTTCAAGGGCAACGGGGAAGGTGACGGAGGATGCGTTCGTCGCTCTGCTGACGCAAATCCTACAACGGTCACCGAGACATGGAGATATAGTAAAGTAGGAGGGAGGCTGGAAGAATAAACCGCATATAGCCGCACGCAAGCAGAGGCCCTATATTCGAAGGTCAAAACAAATCAAAATAGTATATTATGAAGCGGAAGTTCAGTTGGGCCAAATAACTGACCAGCTGTTATTGGAATGGACCGGTAGTGTGCCGATAACTGGATGAGTATCAACAGATTCTTTGTTTTAGGAATGGGGCGCATTCATTGAAATTTTCGGGTCCACCAAAGGCAAGCACCATACAAAACATTGAACCTAGCCCTGCTGCTGTTGCAAGTACCAAAACGGCTATGTTGTAGACTGTTCTTATGTTTTATCACTAAAGTAGATCGGTCCTGCACAAAATATTCTTAGGTGGACCCGAACAAATCAATGATTATCTGCGTAAAAAATGCCATTGACAAGACAAAATTTGGTCTTTGGTGGCCCTGAGTGCGGAGAAAGGTAAACTGGCCACAAACAGTTCGGGTGCCTGCAACGTTTCGCTGCCAAGTGCCACAAGAAATCAACGTTTTCCCACTAATGAAAGACGTTGTGTCACGTGCACTATCCGTGAGCTAATTTAAGCAACGCCACCCTAGGTTCTGTGGCATCTGAGGCAGCCTACTAGGCTCCAAACTGAAGAACGATGAAACAAGAGTGAATGTAGATGGCCATCAAACAAGCAGAATTATTAAGTCAACCAAATGCGGTTGTATACACAAGGAGGATTATTAAAAATGCAACCAAACGCGTAAACCTGAAAGAGGCACGCGAATTTAGCAGCAAACCAACTGGCGGTTAGCAGTCGAAATTAAAAACGCAGCAGTTTAAAAAAGTTTGATTCTAACGGCAAGTAAACCGATTTTTGTCGAGCTTAATACAGTCAAATCACTTCATGTAGGCAGAAGGACCGCTAGATATTGTCTGTGCATTCGAACCGGGTAACGGCGTGCACCATATATGGCTAGCGGTACACATATTTCTGGTCTTACGAAAGGCATCCGTACAGTAATATCAAACTGTACAAGAAGACATAATAATAGCAGGAATGTAATGCACTGTGCCTGGTGAATATTAAGACCATAAAAGTAGAAAGATAACATAACGGGCTAGCTTTTCTTCCAGCTCTCTTTCATAGTTTGCTACTGGAGTCAAAATACTGATCCGAAAGAAGCTGGTGGAACCGCGAAACTTTCAAATGCATCAGCGTTTGGCGATTCATGCAGGCGGTTCTGTTTAAGTCGTAGCGGCGTTTATGAGGGGCCTGGCCAAAGTATGTCGTAAATACGTTTAGAGTGAAAAGACGGCAATTTTTTACTAAAACTCAAAAACCATAAAAATCATCAACAACTGTTGTAAAATAATAATAATAATAACAATAATGGGTATAGTTCTCGAAATTCGAGAGTCA
>LUCM01003864.1:0-42337 GCA_008360955.1 Fasciolopsis buskii
TGAATTACTCTACTCGAATCATGAATTCGTATTTCATTCACGCAGCAGACATCAATCGAAAGTGAGTCCACTGTCAGAGCCAAACACGCCTGTTGACCAGTCTGCATGGGAGTGCGCACATGGAGGGAACCGAGATTCAGAGGTTGACGAGGCTTGAGAAAGTGTGAGCTACCAGACCGAAAACCATCTACTACATTACTTGACAGTGAACCGTCGCGAGCATCGGGCGTGTTATCAGCGGGGACATTATGGGTAGGCAGAAGGGGCAAAGAGGTTTGGTTGGAGACAGAGGAGGTTGGCTGAATAAAAGAGGGCCCACTCCCTGTCACCTTTGGATATTCACTCTATTTATGGGAACAGGTAATCGTGGGAAAAGGTAATGGTCGGTGAGGCTTGCCTTTCTGTTTAACGCTGAACGATGAGGAATGGTGACATCACGAAAAGGATGGCAACTGACTGATCAAATCAATAAATGCCTGGACGTTGTACTGGGCTGCAAGGTACAACTAACAAGTTGCGGGCCTGTGTTAACAGCAATGAAACAACAAATACAGCAGCATATTAGAGCACAGACAACATTTGCAAATAGTGAGTCGAAACAGAAGCCGATAACCGTATCGGGTCTCGGGGGATCAAACGTTATAGCAGAGCAGAAGTTGTACGCATCGCAAACGATAAAACCGAAAGCTCAAAAAACTACATGACCCAAGTATGTGCAACAGCGAACTTATTCCCGGCGGGTCAAATTGCGCATGGACAAAAAAGCCGTCCGGTGAGAACAAAAACTAGGCTAGTATGCGAAAGTTTGGTTGTATTTACGGGTTAACCTCTACAGTCTAGATTGAATTCTCCTCAATTCTCCTTTATATATTCGAGCGCTTCTGGATCTGGGCTCAGGAACTTCAGGCCTTCGGCCGTGTTGTTGTTCGGTGGCAAGGTGTACTTTGACAATTCCATTACATTTACAGCCTAAATTCATGAGCGTACTAAAACACTGAACTTACACAACCAAGGGAGACTACAAACGCAATGATGGAGGCAAAAAGGAACTTGTTATAAGTCGCGTTCTGCTTGTTATAATAGTCCTCCCACTTGCCTTGAGGAACTTGCAGCTCATCATAAGTACCCGATGGAAATCGCATCGGCTGAAGGTGGTGATGCTCGTAGCGTACATGTTTGATCCCACCAATGACTGAAGGATTTTAGCAAAAGATATGGTAACCTTACGCATCGGGATTCTCCCAGGAGAAAGCATGGAGACGAAACGAGCAGTCATGACGGTATCACCTGAGAACACGGAGAGAGCGGCGCAACGTCCAGGATAAGCGAACCGGCTGAGAAGCCTTCAGGTGAAACATCAAAATCGAAAATTGTAGCCTAAATGTGGCAGCCTTACGTTTTCAGATTCTGGAACTTCGGAAAATACCATTGGTTGTCAAAATGATTCAGAAATCGCAGGAAACGCCAAACGTAATGGAGAATTTCAACCTTAGTTTCACAATTCCCAAAGGGTCAGCGGCATTCAACGGCAACCCCTGACAAATTCAGTTCTGTTAAGTTTTCACAGGACTTAGTTCGGTCCGCGCCACTCGAGTGACCAGAATTATTTCGATAGTATGTACTTTGTTTGGCCATCCACCTTTTCCAGGCCCAGTCCAGAGGGCCTCCCCCTGAAAAGAAACGGAAAGCAGGGCACCTCATCTCACCCTGACGGTGAGAGATATTACGAGTCGCTGGCTTTCGCAGTTCACATCAAGGATGTGGAAAGAACAGTCAAATGTCTACCACACCTAGCCTCTTGATGCCGTACCTCGGGATACATCGCATCCCAGTTTAAATAGAAAGCCCATCTAAACGGAACCACGCCATGGCTATGCCCATAGATACCAAGTCCCCAGGCAGTCAGTTATATATATTTGCGACCTTGTTACTGACGAAGTGCTTTCTAACCAACAACCTATATGATGCTTTTGCAATCTTCCTCTCGTGGCCACGGGTGCGAGAGTTTAATCTGCTGAAAAAGCCGTCTGGGCTAAGACCTGACACTCCGACAACTATCCTGAATTACTCCATCAAGTCCCCCCGGTGTCTCCCTCTGTTCAACGAAAAGAGATCTACTTGGCACAGTCGTCGACAGTACGACCTTCTCCCATGCCTCCCAGCTATTCTTGTTGCTAATTGCTTCACCCGTTCCAAGCAAGCGGCGTCCATGTTGGTGAAATATGACCAAGTCTGCACACAATGTTCCGAGTGGGGGCATACTATGGCCTCGTGCAGAGTTGTGAACACCGAAATCAGTTTAAATAGTTCACCCCCTGACTTCTGGGCTTCCCCGGTGTACTGGTCTTTCCACTTAAATGTGACGTGATGAGCATCCATGGGCCCTTCACTTTTCTAACAGCGTCCTAGGTAAACAGTGCCTGGTCATGTGGTACCGTGGGACAGTTGGTGCTTCTACATAACGAGGTAATTTTGCTCTTATTTAGGTGCAATTCACACTTATTAGCCCAATCTGAGATAATCATATATCACTGATGAAGTGTCCTCTGTCCGTAGAACCTTCCATTTTGACATCGTCGGCGAAGGAGGTGCGGGTTGATTTTAGGTCGGCGGCTAGATTACTGATAAAGAGAAGGAACATACTTGGTCCTAACACCAACCCTTTCGGAACGCCGTTGGCAACGTCAAGATTTATTTCTTGGTGGTTTCATATCGAAAACCTCGAGAGACATGGTAGGTTGAATGACCAAATTTTACAGGGGTGCTGCAAGTTGCAGGGAAAGAACTGGCGCACAGATGGCAACGAAATGAGAGCAAAAAACACAGGTAGGGCTCTGCGAGAAACAAAGTGTTTGTACACAGTAACGATGCGTATTGCAGGATCTGAATTCAATTAGATGATGTCGGTGGAGCCAGAGATTTGTTTTGGACCCGGATTCTCGCGGCCACTCTTCGACACGCTGGCCACAAATTGTTGATCACACTGGTTTTTGTAGAAAATTAGACCAGCTTATGGTTCAGCGCATCTTGGTGGAACAGCACCTGTTGTCTGAGATCTCCAAACGACCAAGGGGAACCTCCTATCGATTTGAAACTTTGCTGTATTCATCATGGCAGAATCTTGAATACCAAAACGAAAGATGTGGTACTCCGGATACGTTGGACAGACCTTGTATCTTTTCACGAAATAATTCACCATATGATATCATCGCACATCTTATCATAAAGAAGTGAAGTGCAGCAAAACTTCCAGAGCCTGCCAGGTAACGTAATAGCTAAAACGTTCGCCACAAATTCGTTCGTCCCGGGTTCGCGTCCCAGTTCGGGCGCGGTGGATATGAACTGCCGATGTTTCCTAACACGGAAGAAACAGCTATACAGTGCTTCCATGGTTTCCTAATGGTGAGTTGAGCGATGATATCACACGGTGAATTATTTCACGGAATCGTTCACTCTCCTACTACAAGTGTGTATCAAGATCTTGAATCCCCTGGTAGCTTCGCTAATTTCCCTTGACCCTTGGAAATTCATCCTTTTGAGTTCACCAAAAATCAGCTCAAATTCCGGACGTGCATGTTCGTCATTCCAAAGTGTTCTTGACATGCCAAATAGAAATGGGTGACCCATTAATTTTTTTAAGGCACCCGGGAAAGTACGACAGAAGGCGTCATCAATGGAACCTGCGATGTCGTTCAGCGTTGAGATTCGCTTCGCACATCGTTCACATGTGGCCTCAGTCTCAAGGACGCACATAACACTGAGTGCCAACTTGGTTGTTAACTTAAAAAAAGTTTCCGCTTTCCACAGCACTGCAACTGGTGCGCTCCAAATATGACTGGGTCGTGTAGTGACAAGAACCAAACGGTAGTCCGTAAAGGTCAGTCTTCCATTTGCAATCCGTTCGATGCAGTTGATAGTTCCGCCGGTAAGAAAATGTATACAAGCTTTAAAAGATGAACCCATTGTGCAGCACAACCACGCTCTAATACACAGGGCAGATAACCATCGACAAAACACAGCACGGGTTGCATATGCTCCTTCATTGTTGGTTGCTGAATATGAAGAAGAGTGTTGTTCCTAGTACCAAATACCTGGAGAAACCACCTGGCATTTCGGCAGGGCTGTCGCGCACCTTCCAGTACTAACGGTAAACGTCCTTCCTTTCGGAAGGATATTTACCCAAGTATCACCCTCTTCTTATTTCAAATGCGTACGTTTGTGACCGTAGTAATCTTGACCAACTGAGTCGAATGCCAAGATGAAGCTCATGTTGGCGGCTTCGACCAGGTGGCCTTAGTGCTAGAATTACTTTTTTTGAACTAGAAAAAGCAGGCGAGTTGTAAGGCTAGACTTTCCTGATGTAAATCGGTGGTGTGCTGCTGAAAAAGCACTACCATTCATCAGGTCCTTGTGTACGTGCCTTCTGATGACCCTGTGCAAGCACTTACATGCAACACAAGTGAGACTTACTGGCCTGTGGTTTTCTGGCCTGCATCTAGATCCTCTCTCTTATATTCGCAATAAAACTCCAGTTTTCCGTTCTTGAAGCAAATATCTTTACCTGAGGGGAAAAGTAGAACTGAGGAAAGACTGCAAGTGGTTCCACTATTGGTACGACGATCGCCGGGTTTCCCTTGCGGGATGGCAGCTTTAAACCTACGTAGCTTGCTTAACCCTGCCTCACCCTATTTGTCTGCTGCACAGAGTTCTGGAATTTTTGGGATCTGGGAAGTTTTACGGTGCCCTGGCTGTCATGGGTTTGATCCGTCAAACGGAAAATACCCTTGATCGTTTTTTAGGAGACATGTGCCTTTACGGATTCGGTGAACGCTAGGTTCTCATAGTGTGGTTCTAAGCGGTAACACAGTCGGTGACTTTTTTCCGGGGCCGTGCATGCCATTAGTGCGACTTGGGATTTGGTTTGGGATTCCTTTTTAAGTTACGCTGAAATAACCACTTCAAGTTTCGTTGAGGGGATAGCGCCTCATTGTTCTCCTGCATGCAGCTTTGGCGCGTCTGACGGTTGCGACGTATCTCTTTCGTAGCCCGTCTCCTCTCTAGCGTTCTTATTCCGTGTCCTCCCTTACCATACCTGAGGTCATGAATTTTGGTAACCGCCGGTGATTATATGTGAACCTCTCCAGGGGCATCGTTGCGATGTCCCCTGTTTATTTATTTGGTGTGGCGGATTTAGTTCTTTCGGGTAGGCCACAATTTTTCAGTCAGGCGGGAGGCCCTGTTCAGCCGGTAGGTGCGCAATATAAGGGAACTGTCCCCAGTTAAGTGAAACCTGTTTTGTAGTGTAAAGGATGTGCGCTCTGTGGGGCAAGCCCATGTTTCTGCTGGGACCTGTGATGTTGACCTCCAGGACAGGTGAAACCACGGGGACAGGATGAAATGTTGTTGTATATTGGGTCTCCAGTTGTTTGGCAAGGAGGTTGTTGCAGCTTGAAGCGCTGGCTGTGGTTGGGATTTAATGTCCGGTTGGCGCTAGGAGAGTACGAGTTGGGAGTCTTTGCATGGGTTTGGGCGTGTGTGGTAGCGCAGAGCTTAGCAGTACGACTTTGTGGTCACTCCCTTTGAAGTCTTTCAGTATATCGTTACTGACTTCAGCAATACTGAGAGAGAATAACTGTTGGAGAACACCCGTATATCGCAAAGGTTTTATAACGTGCCGGAGTCACCTGCGAAGGCGTATAAATAATATTGGGTTCTAGTGGACTTTGGTAGCGGAGAGTGAAGACCGGGATATTTTAGGCAAATTGAAGTCCCTGGTCGCAATTTTAACAGACGGCTGGTGGAACCTTGCAAGACGAAACGAGCCAATGATGGAGTCCACATATTGCAGGCTTCTCTTAGGGATCGGAGGATGCTGGCACTAAGTACTTCCTGACTTTTGAATAACAGCGATAGCTATACGGATTTATAATTGTTGCAGTGTAGGGGGTTGCTCGATAACATGAGCAGACATTAGGTGCCTTAAGTGGTGGAGGCAACTTACTCCACGTTTGGAACAACTATATTGGACGATGCTTGGTACTCAGCTAAGGGGTAGTGGTTAGACTTGGCCGAGGGCATAGGGCATGACTAGCTTTCCCTGTGAGGTGGCGTGAGATTGGGGCGAGTCTTGAATGTTCGGCCCTGTTGCTAGATGATACAGCTGAATCGGAGAATAGGTCGTTGCAGTTGGGGGTTCAGCAGTCTTTAAGATGCTGTGGGTTTAGGGTGATATTACCTAAGGAAAGAAGTGGTCAGTATCAGGCAAGTGATCGCCATAAAGGGGGAATTGACCCGACGGAGGGTGATGAGATATGGGGACGAGCGATGTATGGTGGGATTAAGGCTGGTTGAGGGAAAAGGGTTTTGGGCACGCCGGTAGGCCACCGATGGCTGGGACCTCACTGGGAGGTGGCAGCACTGCAGTCATAGGAACACGATGGGCGAGTCTGCTGACAGAAAAGTGGTATTCGAGCAGCGTAAGTTCTAGTGGTCCGTGTACTGAGATCATAGATCCAAGTTTATCACAAGGTGATTGTTATGGAAGTATTGAGGGATGTCAGGTATGATATAAATAAGAAGGTCCGCGGTGGTCCCCCGAGAATGGTTGGTCTTGTGCATGACATAAACAACAACGATACATGAATTTCTAATAAGGTCACGTGCGACTACCGTGCTAGAACCTCATCAGCAGTGGGAGGTATTTATGGCGGTGTTTTTCCCAATCCCAAACAATGACTGGGGACTCGACTCATGTTGCACGCATTCGTTATGGTTTGCTATTTATTCTCCGGAGGTTGATGGAGTGGAATATTTAGTATTGCACAAGTCTTGGAGGTTTGAAGAGCACAAGTGATTCAGATGAAACTGAAATAGTGAGCGGTCTATCGCCGACAAGATTCTATATTGTATTTGCTTTCCGTACGGGTGTCACGAGGAGCACGATGGGAAGCTTACATCTGAAAAGCAGGTGCACGTAAAGAGCATTGTGGAACTGTCTGGTGACGCCGATGTGCGAGGTGAAAGTTAGATCAGCTGGCGGAGTTGCGAGACAAGCAATCTTCGCGTTTAGGTTGGTAGACGGGCGCAGTCACTTTGTTTGCTTCAAAGACATTGCACGGAGAAGGTCTAATTCAGCGAGCCGTGGTAGGTTGCACGGTTGCCCCGCCACAGTGTGCTACCTTTAGTGACTGTTCTTTCGGAGGTGCTGTTGGTGAACGCTACCCACCAACCTAGTCGCGATGAGCGAATCCCGTGACATGCCATGGTGACGGACCACAAAGGATAGGGTGATCATTGTTCTCCGCGCCTAATGAAAGCCGGGCCAGTTACCGCTGCGCGTTGGGTCCGTAAAGTAGAAACGTAAGTACAATGGTTGTTGGCCATAGCTTGGTACGTTTAAAAAATTCTTACGCGAGGTTTTTTTCTGCCGGACTTATGTACTGGCGGATATGCGTTAAAGCTGCGGTGTTTCTTCGTTGTTGTGTTGAGGACCGGCAAGAGAATTCATCAGTGGATGAGCACTCCTGTCTTTGGGCCCACCAGGAACGGTTTTTGGTGTGCTTGAAGTCCTAAACGGCAGCCGCTTTGTAACGGCTCTAATCTGTCTTCACCTTTTCCGGTTGCCTTGAGAGCATTTGTAGTTCCACAAAAGCTCGTATTGGTTGACGAATATTGAGATAGCTGCCGCTAATAGCCTGGAGGTGTAGGGTACCCGTTTAAGCGGATTCTTTTGATGAGATTTTCTTTACTTGGTGTACTCTGTCGCATGCTTTGGTTCAAAAGATTAGATGTGGCTAGACGGCCTGGCATTGTTCGGAAATCTCCAGGTAGGTACGTCTCTCGGCATGTTCCGAAACATGAGTCATCAATTTAAATAAGGCAGATCAGTTTAATAAATTAGATGTGGAGAATAATTTAACGGAACAATAATTCGTTAATTTTTAATAACTGGACTCGACGTAGGGTGCAGAGTTTTCTCGGTCCGGTGGTGACTATATTGACCTTCATGTACATGTGGTATCTGGGGCTAGTGGCTACTATCATGCAGCCACATATTACACCATTTAAACCAGAAACTCTCAGCATATGCAGATGAGAATGACCGAAAGTTGATTTGGACAAAACCGTTTGATGGGTGACTTGGATGGCTTGATGGTACGCCAACGTTGGAATCACCTCTATTGCGCAATCTACGTAAGCTGAGACCTTTAAACCCATGTTCTTTTCTTGTCTGCCAACGATTAGTAAGATAACACTACATATTATTACTTTCATCGAAACTGAACGGAGCGCTTCATCCACGATTAAGTTTATTTTCATTGTGTTTGCATCTCGAGAAACAGAAACATCGAATGACTAGGGAAGAGGGCCCAGCTAAGTTTGGGAACTCAGAACTAACTGAGGGACAAGAGCTGGTGGCTACTAACGAAAGCAGGCAATTATCGACGCAAATCCAGCCAATTTTGGGCCAAACAAATCTATTTGCGAGCACCAAACACAAGGAGTGGTGAGTTCGTTGTTTATATTTCTGTGTGCATCAGGTTTTTAACTCTTAGTCTTTTATCGCGTGGCCGGCAATGTTTGGAGCCTAAATTTTCGTGCTTTGGCCCTTCCGGTATTTCAGTGTTGAGGACGCCGTCGCGACAAACTTATAGACTGGTTCCTAATTATTCATAATAATGGATGAAAACAGACAGTTGGATAATCATCAAGCACTTCTGCGTGCAACAATATAAAGTAACCCATGTATACGTATCGATCTCTGGAAGCGTATATTCAGCAATATGCACATACAGACAGTGGTATCTGTAGTTATCCATGTGTGTACACGCAAATATACCTATCCACGGAGACGCATAACAAAGTAGATGAATAAATGCATCTAAAAACTTGAAGCCATTCCTTCATATATAAACATAAACCTACCCATAGTTATGCACAGCTATTCACGTGCATAAAGTGCATATATTGATTTTTAGTTGTGTATAGCGACCCATACACGCATCCACATACGCACACTCAAAGGGGGGGATATTTATCTGTGTACATAGAAGTGTACATGTCCCAAAAAAGGAGCGTATTTTAACAATGGATAGCACTTACTCACAGGAACACGTAGTTATTCATGTCCTGAGTCACAGAGAATTATCTGGAAGCAACACAGCGACACTCATAGCGGCCACGGGTATTGTCAAGAAGTCACTCACTCATTAGCTAGAAACCTTCCTGTAAACTTGAAATTCGTCGGTATTTTGGAAAGGGGCTGCAAATGGTCAAAAAAGCCTCATTTTTTCTAATTTATATCCAATAAGGCAATCAATTGTTAGTTGCACTGGTTAACGTATAAGCTCATCAATAAGCCAGCGAGTGTGAATAACCATCAGAAATTTGTTTGTGAAAAGCTATGCTGGCTGCAATTTATTCCCTGAAACTAGTCCATTATTTTTCAACAAATTAGGCTGCATTTGAATGGACTAGGAAGTCCCAGCTTTTAAATGGATTTAATAATAATGATAATGATGTGTGTTTCGATTTGCGAGAAGCTTGCGCGGAACAAGATCAAATTTCTACAGGGATGATGCAGAGTAAAATCGGATATGATAAATCAAAATGGATAAGTGGATGAGCGTAACCTTGAGTTATTCGGAAGCATACTGCAAAGTTGAATCAGGCGCCGCAAAGCGGTGCGGAAATTGCAAGTATGCCACTAAGAAACCAAAACTAGAAAACTAATTTCACAGGTTTGTGCAGAATTTCCTGGGACTGTTTGGGAGCATAGAACCAAGAGTCATTTCGTGTTTAAATGCACTAGGTGTGCGCATCGGGGATGCAAAACATGTCTGGAGCCCAACGGCGGAGGTCAAGATATCGCCCCAGTCCCCAGAACATTACATAATGGACGGAAAAGTTGAGCGGAAGAGATAAGAAGCAATAGGAATACGATTGTGCTCAAATTTAGCCCATTTCAAAGCCCAACTGGCAAAGTTACTAGATGTCCCGCTCCTGATTAATCTGACACGAGCTAATATTGGACTAGACAAGATTTACGGATATGGGTTAGAATTGTAGTTCATGATCAAGTCTTTGCTGAGATCGTCGTCCGGGATTCGGCTTCACCTCTTACTTCCTCACTTTCACGCACCTCCATGCTAACGCACTCTTTGAACTCCCTTGTAGTGATGTAGTCTTTTCACTAGTGGCTTAGACAACTAACCTTTGAGTTTTCCCGCTGTGGACTGACGAAAATGTCAACGCACTTCTTGACGGGCCCATACTCTCATCGCAGTCCGTGATTTCAAACACCTCCAGCCGGTGTACTCCTCACCCCTCGTGTCACCTTGTCCTCTTGGTTGGTTTGGCAAAGCTGAATAGGTCGTTCTTGGCAGCCCCAAATTTTCAACTACCTATAAAATTGCTACCGTGCCTCAATTCTAGTTAAAAAATTTTACGGACTAGATGCATTACGCTGCTGGTATATTGTCGCGATGAGATAATCACCATAACCCCAAGATGGCACCCAAGCCCGAGTACTTCCTCTTGCTTTTCGGATCTCACACCCAGAGTAGACGCGCTGTTACTGGTTCCGTCCTCATAATGGCGATTCCAAATATGCAATCCTGTCCTTCCTGCTGGGAACCTGTTAGATAGAACTGGCGCTTGGATTCTTGCCCGATTGACCGAAACTGCGCTGATTATCACATTGGCTATTTCAACTCACATTTTTGCAATCGGGTAAAACCGTAATTACTACTGCCTCCGGAACAGCTTGCGCACCTCGTATTTACCACTCGTACTGTTGACCAAGTTCAAAAGCTGCGGCAACAAAAATGACAGCATAGAAGACATTCTTGGCTAATGTATTTAAGGGGTGTTCTTGCACAAAATTTCTTTTATCTGACGCACCTCCCAGCACAGCTTACCGTTATCCGTACGTAAATACAATCACCATCCTTGTGAGTTCCATATCTGAAGCTTCATAAATTTCCTGCAGGTAGTTTAAGACAATCTTGACAGTCTTCCTCCGCCCTCAGCATTTTTTTGGCCATTCGTTGTGAAACACGTGTCTCATCCACCTTACCTGAGGTTCCGCCTGGTTTTCACCACTTCCATCCAACTACCGTATTACCATGGCTTGTCATCCTGTTAGCTCATCGTTTCCGCCCATTGCGTAACGCTCCTGGCGTTTGGAGACTCCGGCCATATCTCGATATCCGCTGCTGACCTCCGTTTAGGAAATGACTCAAATTTCGCCGCTCGCTAACAGCCACAGGAAACTTTTTGGTCCTGATAAAATGGTTTCCCAAATTTTGCTTTTCACTGGTGCAATTGTACTTTCCCCATGGCTTTGCAGCATCTCAATTCTCTTTCCAGTGTGCTTCTGCAATAACTCAAGGCTGCTCCCCCCTCACCGCCTTCGATTTTTATTAATTGAATTTCCTGTGCATTATCTTTGTAGAGATTTCATCTTGCCTTGCGCATGCCTCTCGCAAATCGAGAAACATACATTATTATTGTTATCACTGTAAACCAGGCCGAACGCCATGCAAAGTTGATGAGGTCGTTGCGATTGACAACAAAAATAGGCCGACAAAATGCTGAAGAAGGTGAAAAAAAAGAGATGATCTCAGACCATATGGAGGATATTTCATGAAGTTTTTATTGTAGAATATGGAGCTCCCAAGACTGCTTATTATATTCACATGCGGCTGGCTGTAAGCTGGACTGAGTTGTGCATCGGAGAAGAAAACTTTTGTGAAGATAATTCTTAAATACACTAGCCAAGAATGTCCACTGTGCCGTCATTTTTATTGTCGCAGCTTTTGATCTTAGCCAGCAGCACGAGTGGGAAATATGAGATGAGCGAGCCGTTCCAGAGACAATAGTAACCGTGCTTGCCCATCCGCAATGAACCGAGTTGGGGTGTCCAAGGCAATGTTCGGCATCGTTCCGTTTGAATGGACTAACACTCGAGCACTAGTTCTAGCTAGCGGAGCCCTAGCCGGAATGATAAGAAAGCAAATTTGGAATTGCCGTTACGAGGGCGGAACCGGTAACAATAATAATGATAATAATGGGTATATTTCTCGATGTTCGAGAGGCATGTGCATGGCAAGAACAAATTTATGCGAACATGGCGCAGTGGAAATCGTAAAACAAAAATTTAGTCTTCAAGATGCAGTGTCTGTGCTCTCATGAACATAAATTGCAACAAAATGGGCTAAAAACAAGTGCGTCTACTTCAGGCACGGGATCGGAAACACAAAAGGGAAGTAGTCTGGCTCTGCTGCCAGCTTGGGGGGTATGGGGATTGTTGAACCGCAGAGAGTGGAACTGCAGCTTAACACATTGACTGCGTAAAATGTGGCAACTAGAACTGAGCTATGGTAGCAGTTTTAAGGGTAGTTGCAGGTTTGGGGTCACCAAGAACGGCCGGTTCAGCCCCGCGAAGCCAGTAAAAAGGATAACGTGACGTGAGAAGCGAGGATTATACAAATTGAAGTTGTTTAAAATCACGGAATGTGATGGAAGCATTGATCAATCAAATAATATTCTGACACTTTGGTCAGATCACATTGGGGCCGGCTCAGTGGTTAGTCACCTATGTCAATGTTGACGAGGTTACTTCCACTACATGTGGGGGGTGAGGCCGAAGTGGATTCGGGGACTACCAGCGTCATGCGTGACGCGTGCAGCAGATTGCAAATTATCATGGCGAAGATTGAAGAGAAATGCAAGGTTTAATTCGACTTGACAAAGCTATAATGGTTCAAGTCCAAGCAGGCCGCATATGCCCCTGCAGTTTAGGCTAGATGAATGACCTAGGAGATTTATAGTGAATCCCCGCTGCACATCCTTGATTGCAATCCGATCGACTTTGCGCGTGAAGACCATGGGGCAGTATTCGATGTGGGGCCTGGCATGGGCCTTGAAGTTGAAAATTTTGCGGTCTTGAGTGCGGATTGCCCTTAATGTCATTGTGGCGGTTCTTTTATCTGCAGAGGTCTGATGGTCGGCTTGCTCATGGAGGTTGAAAGAGCAGGAGTACTGTAACCCTAAGTCATCAGCTGTCTGTGATACAAGAATTGACATGCAGTTTATGGAGAGGGAGCCCGGAGGAACATGGAATTTATGTTATTAGAGAACTTTCGTAAGCAGAGAACTCCATAAGCCATTTGGAACAACAATTGTAGAGAGACTCTAGGTCTTCATTTATAAAGGCAAGAGCGGAGCTAAATAAAGCAGCCTCAAAAGAGTGGACTATTTATTGTCATCAGCAAAAGTAATCGTATGCCATGACGAATTAATTTGAAGATTTCTTTAGTATTTAACAGGAATAAGAGAGGGCCGATTACGCTACCCTGAATAACCTCACTGGCAATAGCACAGGGCAGGAAAAATCAACCGCTAATATTGACTACCTGAAATCGATCGGGGTGGTAGGTTGATTGCCAAGATAAGCGTGGATTTCTTATTTCATAAGTCTTAATTTTGGCCAGGGGTCGGAAGTGGGAAACGTGGCAAAACGCATTAGAAAAGTGTAAAAGTATTATGAGCATCGGCTTGTGGGAATCAGCACTCTGGGCGACTGGGTTCAAGAAGTCAAATTGTTAGGTGGGGCCAGATCGGCCGTTGAGGACGCCTTGCTGGGAAGGACCGAGGTTTTGAGTAGTAAGGAAGCTAACCGACTATTTTCTAATACATTTTTTCGTAGGCATGGACAGGGCTGGAGTGTAGATAAAGGAGCAAGCATTCTCAGAGTCATGTAAAGAACTAATTTTTGATGCGAAACAATGATGGCGTTCTAGCGCTGTGATGGAAAAGTAGCGCAAGGCCTGGAGAGCAAAACAGATTTAAAAGGGGCAAAGGAAGTTCTGGACTGACGTTGCGAAACAGGACTGGTGGGATGCCATTGGTCCCCAGCCTCTGGGATGGCTTGGCACTTCTCATCACTGTCATGGTGCCGGCAACGTCTAATGAAGTAGAGGATAATTTAACTGAGGTTAACAAGGGATAAATTTTAGAGCATGGCAGATTGTCGTTAATGAGAGCGGAGGAGAAATATGTATCGAATGCCTGTGCGATGTCTACAGGGGTCTCTAAGCGTAAGCCCCTGAATGTAATGAAGTTCGGAATGGCCGACTATTTGGGCTACCAGGGAGCATTGAAAATATGGAAAGTCTTCGGATTCTGGGTTAGGCGACCCAAGAGATAACGTTTCCTTCGTTTCCAGCCTTAGTTTAGACACATGAAATTCTTTTTGCAGGCGATTGGCTGGCATTAAAAGCGGGGAGTTATCCGCTCTACCGAAGATTTTCCGAGCCTTCAGAGTTTCATCTGGAACTGACAAACCTTACTGGGCCTCCTGGGTTTGTGTCCTGCAGACATATTCACACCCGCCGGCATCTCACAACTGATCTCTGCACCTGCGCTACGCATCATCGGTGCGTATCAACGCCGTGTTTCTCTTAGTGTGCCAGTTTTGCTATTTCTCCTCATTTTGTATCCAAATGCTTGCTTGCTTGTTGGATACGATTTGCAATACCGCTGTGACACTTTATCATGCCACGAAGCGTGCCTCTGGAAGTACTGGAAAAATATACAAATATACTACATTTGCTTTGAGGAGTCGGAGAGGATAAACGATTAATGGTTAAAAGACGTTTTTCGTGAAGATCGTCTGCCGCGTTCTGCGAGTCAGGCGATAAAAGGAAGCTGGACCAATCAGGGGCTCGAAGAGCTTCGGGGATCTCGCCCTAACGAGTCGACATGTAGGACGAGACAGTATGGTGGATACACACTGATGAGCAATTTTTATTACAGAGAGGGACGCTACACATAGCTATTTTGTGATCACTCCCAGGGATGCGTTTTAGTGCGGAAATATTAACATTAGGAGTGTTATACGTAAAAATTAGGTCCAAGGTATTACGGAACCTTGTGGGCGTGGTCACATGCTGAGTCCACCCATCATCGTGCGCTTCAAAATCAAAGTCGAGTAGGTTAGGTGTAGCGAATAAAGGGGACAAATTATCCTACGGCCGGAAGGGAGACCAGCACGCTAAACGAAGGCTTGGGTGAGACAAGAAATATCAGAGCTAACCCAGTTTGGTGGCCGGTATTCACATCGTGTGTGGATTGGTAGCTGGGGCAGTTGCATCAGAAGCGAAATGGTGTCAGGGAAATAATCAAGCGGTGATTGATGGAGAACGGAAGCTTTGTTTGGCTGCTTTACGGAGGCCAGGCAACCGCCTCCCAAACGATTTGGTCTATTGGTTTGGTAGGGCGCGTGACCCACCGACAAAAAAAGACGAAGTGGAGCTTTGGTGTGTCAACCAAGTCTCTGTTATCAAGATATCATCGTAAGAGTTTTTAGCTGCTGATGGTCTTAGCCCCCTTAATTTGGAAGTTAAACTAGTGTAGAGGAAATTAACCGGAACATTCAAGCCTACAAGATATCCAAGAGGTGAATTCTATAGAAATCAAATAATGGACTGACAAATTAGGAATTTGGATAGTGCATAGCTGCAAAAAGGGGGTAATCTAGTAGAGTTAATTATAGTGGCCGGCGAGGGACGGTGTATGTTAAGGGGTTTGTGGACTGAAAGGCGATTTGACAGAAGCTCGGGAGCCAATGAGCGGGTTTTCAGAGGATATCGGTATGGAGGATATGGTATCAGTGGAGTGGGAAAGTGTTAGTTGGTCGACTGGTAGCCCTGTCAGGGCAGAACTGGCAATCTAGGTGGGGTTGGGGGTGGCTTTGGAAAATGCCGGAGAAAAAAGCCGGCTAGCAGGTAGGTGCTTGTATTTTTTAATAATAATAATTATGTATATTCCTCGGTTTGCGACAGGCATGCATAAGACAAGATCAAGTTTTTACAGAGATGATGCGCAGGAAATACAAATAGTATGAATCGAAGGGAAAGGGGGCGAGAGCAACCATAAGTAATTTGAAAGTTTTGTCAGTTTGTGTATATTTCTTGACATACGAGAGCCAGGCGCCGGAGAAGTGCAAAATCGTGCAAAGAAGGCAAAGTACAGACATGGAAAACAGAAACCAAATATACATGCAACGTATTTTCGCCCACAAGATCATAATAAGCAATGTGATTTCTTAAGCACGAGGTTTCGAGTTTCAACTCAAAGCTAGATAATTATTGGCAAAGATTTTTCTGTGACTGATTACCAGTCCTGCACTGCGAATAATACTATGTTTGCATCCATAAAATGGCGCATATCACGGGCGCAACATATGGCTGGAGGGCAATGGCTGTCGCCGCCATTTGGCCGGGATCCTCGAAAATCAAGAGAGTTATATGGCGGAAGTGAGAATCAATATGGATGTGGTAACAAAATGGAGACAAATCAAAACCAGACTGGATATCAAAAAAGGCAGTATAAAACTCGAAAAATCCTAAAGCACAGTCCGTTATGCAAGGAAATTGGCAACTCTGGATGGAAATTTTGCAACCGTAAGACAAATACGTGAGGTTTGTTTTCAGCAATTTTGAGTTCATAAATTTCAGCTTGGTCCAGAGATGAAGGTGGCGTTGGGAAAAAAGAAAGAGAAACGGAATCAAGTGAGGCGACGTCTGGTGGATTCTTGTGGGGTACTGTTACCAAGAGCTTTGGTCCATTGCCAGATTCCGCAGACCGGAATAGAGGATGATGAAAACTAACAGTTCTCAGCTATTTTCGGATGTCAAGATGCATTGCGAACGTCAGTTTATGAAAGATGCCAATAAAAATACTGTCTCTCGTGAATCCGTTTTGTATGGTTCGGCAGAATTTTGAGAAGGGGCAAGAGGAAGCCAGTACAAAATGATGCACGTGATAGTATGAGCTAGAGTGCTGTTTACCACAACAGTGCTAGTGGGGGGCTGGCCGAGTACTGGCTATCCAAACTGGAAATCAACGTTTGAGAGTGAACGCAGGAGGTGTAATACGCCAACCTGGTTGCACCCGCACATCGCTGCAGCCGAGCTGCCCGCTCGATGTGCGCCGGTCAGAGCGGTGGATATGACCGCACCCAGCACTATTGTGGTAACGCCGGTGTATTCGTGGTGTGGAGGTAGGAATTGAAATGTGGTAAGCTGTGGGATACATCGTCTTTCCAGGATCGGATATTCGCCAGAGCATGGGTAAGTGTTCCCATCCAAACAGAACTATAAGGCCTTTAAGAGAGAGAAAAGACGGATGGCAGTCTGGCCTAGCTTCCGGCTGCAGATTAGGAAGCGATCAATCTTACGAGCAACTCAGAGAAAGAAGCAACTAGAGCGCATAACGCAATTCAAAAAATATGGATGGTGACTGAGGAATTTGGGTTTTTATATGCATAAACATATTTAAATAGATGGGTTGGCTAATCTAGTGTGTGGATCGTCTGCGCTATGAGTAAACAGAATGAACCGGTATTTGGTAGGATCGTCTACGCTATGAGTAGGGAGAATGCACCGGTATTCAATAGGACGGGCAGGAAATAACTGCTGCTGATATGAATAATAATCGAACTACAGAGATAGATGCACTTTGAATTGACTAACTTACGCTTAGAAATCAAGGATTATATTTCACTCTAGGGGGCCGTGCCTTTCGAAAACAAGAAATGGTCGGGGCCAGCGGGTATGGTAGATGGAAACGGTCTCTACGGAAGGAGAAGATTTCAAGTAGGACTCTATGTTCGTGGAGATGGTATGAGGTCTGAATCATCTAAAACTGACAGAGACATCGATGAGGAGTGAGAAAGGATGAATCCATGATGAAGACCTTATTTTGTCTGGAGGGTACCGTTTGGGTTCGTCAGAAACGAGGTGATTTCTACGGGCCAGAGTCATTTGCTTGGAGAGAAGAGTTGGTGAAAAGTAAAGGTGGGAAGGATAGTGAATGTTTTCAGAAGACCGTGGCCGGTTATGGCTGCCACACCATTTTGAGGAAGTTTTTGGAGTTGGTGAGTGGGAGGGAGCTGTGGGTGAGCAACCATATACGCAGATCGAACGATAAGGTTTATGGTTAGGAAGTCAGGCTACTGAGCGACAGGTACCGTTTTTTCAGGCAGAAAAACGTTGAGATGCATGTGACTTGGAACTGCACGCAACTAAATAGCATGCGCTGGTTACGGAGCTCTGTTTGAAGTGCAAGAGACTAAGTTAATTCCTACATTATATGAGTAGGGAGATTTACTTTCCTTTCCGCAATGAACAAAACGGTGACATCAATGCGTTTTTCAGAAGCCCAATCCAATTTCCTATAATCGATCCTCCAGTGAGAATAGGTGGTATAGATTAATGAGAAAGGGTGCAGTAATTACTTCACATACTTCGCTTTTAAATGCAATAGATAATGGTGGCAAAATGCGCAGCTGATGGGGGAGTTTATTCCATAATGACAAATATCTAACAACAAAGAAGTTGACTCTAAAGGAAGTCTCTGGAACAGGGGGAGTTATAATAGAATTCGCATTTCGGAGGGAGCACGGGAGTGGGTTTCTAATACGAGGTGCGGAGACGCATGTCCCCTGTGATAATATTGTCAAGGAGTACCAGGTTTACTGTTATGCGTCGGAGCCACAAGGGATCTAGTTTCAGCAAATCAGAGCGTTCCATGTAATTTAGGGTTATAGAGTGACCAATCGACTGCTTGTTAAATGCACGGTAGACGTTTTCATTGGCCACTCTGTCGCAGAACAGAGGAAAATACTCCAGAATGGTTCTGACGTGGGTCCTAAAAAGATGTAGTTTGCTTCCGTTGAAATTCAGGGTTTGGTGTAACGGCCTCACTGATTTATTCGCTTTCGACGCCTGTGCGAGAACATGCTCCCAGGAGTTTCAGGTGTGGGAATGATTTGGGCCCAGGTCGAGGACTTGGCAGTTAACGGGTATGGTTTGGGTTCCAAGCTGGAATTCCCTCGGGGTATAGCGCATTTGCACCCCATGATGCTGCTTTCTTCAGCAGATAATTTCATCATCCAGTCGTTTGCCTAGGAGTTGAGTGGCGCTAAGTCTTGCGATATGTTGCTTACGGTGAATTGTAAAGCTTCAGGGCAAAAGCCATACACAATTTTGATATCGTCTGCAAACAGAAACGGGGTGCCGTTTCGAATAACATCGAGGACATCTCTAACGTACGAAAGTAAGAGCAGGGGGCCCAGAACGCTGCATTGGATTACACCGTTGGACACTAATCTAGGTTCGGATATTAAGCCATTCACTTGCGCTCTCTGCTTTCTAAACGACAGATAAGATGAAAACCACGACAGCATTGGATAAACAACAACGTAGGATGCCATTTTATTTAGGAACCTAGGGTGGGATACTCTGTTAAAAGCTTTATTCATGGCTAAAAGGATTACTGTAACTGATCTCGCAGTGCTCAGGGCCTCAGTGGTAGTGTTCAGGCGGTCTTTCATTCAAGTAGCGCAGGATTTCTTACGAAGGAAGCCATGTTGTCCACGGTTAATAAGTTTATGTTCCAGAAGGTTGGCTATAAGATTATTCTTAATCAGGTTTCCATTATCCTGGAAGCTATTAGGATGTGGTCTATTGGGCGGTAGTTTGCAGGGTCATAGCGTGCACACCCTTGTGAACGAGTGTAATCACACAGGTTTTCCACTGTGACGGGAAGGCGTTGAACCAAACGGATAAGTTTGAGATGTTTGTTAGCAAAATTGGGGTATCGCTGCCACCTAATGCGAAGATAGCCTGGGGCAAAGAATCTGATCCAAAGTGGTAGCCAATTTCGGTTTTTACCAACAGCTGGGCTACGTCCTTTGGAAGAAACACAACTGTTGAGTACGACTCTGTAGTCAAGCGAGATTGGCATGGGGTAGAAGGAATGTTATCGGTTACCAGAGCAGTTGCAAGGAAATCGAAAGATTCTACAATCTCCTGTGGATTGCTTACGTGAATGTTGTTTTGAATGAAATACGGGACTTAAGTAGCTGAGGACCCATAAGTAGTTATGTGGTTAGGTAGTTTTGTCATTTCTGCTTTTCGGTTTGGCTGGTTTAGAGCTTGCAGCTTCTGCTTCTGGTCCGGAATTGTTTCTATAGTTGACGTTAATCGGCAGAAAGATCTATGGTCCTAGAAAAGTCCCGCTATAAATTAGAGAGATTACAGTGAAGTCGGTCACGATACGATCTTTCGGGTGGCATGCT
Source organism: Fasciolopsis buskii (assembly GCA_008360955.1). NCBI lineage: Eukaryota > Metazoa > Platyhelminthes > Trematoda > Plagiorchiida > Fasciolidae > Fasciolopsis > Fasciolopsis buskii. The sequence continues at coordinate 20,150 of LUCM01003864.1, forward strand.
CAGCGTGTGAGAAGCATAAATGGTATCAAGAGATTTGTGCAGGATGGGGCAGAACTGATCAGCGGCCGGAACAGATAAACGAGCAGAAGATAAAAAATCAATTTTAGTGGATCTTGAAAGAGATGTGGAAAATGAAGATAAAAGTTGAATAAGCGGAGACCAGACGAGGTTCTTCACTAAACTAATGCGGGAGCAACCCAGGGTTCTGTGGGGAAAATTTGGATGCAGGCAGTGATGATGTGACTTGGGTTAGGGTTAATGAATCATTAGCATGATGGATACTAGCGGGATGCTTGTGCATCGAGTTTTCAGAAATTTCACCTGCGTAGTCTAGAGGAATCAGCCATGTAATTACTTATTTCAAAAGTAAGATTTTGTCAGTTAACTCGTGAATCGTTTGCCATAACTTTCGTACTTTCTTATCAGCCACCAAGAACACAATCGGGATACTAAAATTGTATGTTGGAGCACGGCGGACAGGCTATGAGAATGTGTGAATGCAGTGCGTCTTGCAGCTGCGATCTTGTTGCGCTCTAGCCAGGACAATCCGTTCTACAAGCAGTTAGTCGCAGGATTTCCTCAGCGGCTACGAAGCTGAGCAGAATCAGTATTGGTAATACTTTGACAGGTAAACATCTTCTTTTTGGATATAGGCTTTGTCATAAAACAAAACTTCTCGGACAATCTCTTGAAGATAGTTAAAGGGTAAACCCAAAAATGGATTCAGTCGACCCATTCTATGGGCGGCTACGATCAACATGTAGTTGGTTCTGTCAGAATTGCTTCTCAAGGCGCACATCTAGTTAGTCAAATGGCTGAAATCATTTCAGCCGTCTTACATTGCAAGAAACCGTTTCCATTTGCAAACAAGCGTTCAACCTTTGTTTTATACACAATTTACGGACTTCCATCAACTTGATTTCGAATAACAATGACGGAATAGTGAGGCCAAAATTAAGGAATTGATGTTCTGTACGTTCATGGATTTCTTGTTTAAATTGTGTCCTCCAAAACCTGGCTTTCTGTCCAATTATTTTCCCATTCACTAGCCTTCGCAGCCAGTGATACCATTCCGAAGCTGAAAATTATTGTGAAACGTAAACCGTTTGGCATTTTTCCTAGTTATTGACCAAAATTTTGGCCCTCCTCGGCGTTAGCTTGGTTAATTGGCCTTTATTTCGTTCTTGCCACAGGTGAACTATTCCGTTCTACTAAACTTCATTTTTGACCGTATATCACTTAAACCGTTCCTCGACAGTTTCGTTAACGTTAACCTCCATGGTAATATAACTAGCATTGTCTGCATTTAGGTACCACTTTATTAAATCTCACAGGAAATCCTGGCCCATTTTACTTTCATTGAAATTATCACATATATCGGCCTACTTACGTGCTTTTTTATCACACAGTTATACACCCTGTAACAGCTATCTTTATTAGGATTTCCCTTCTCTATATCGCGAACACATCCGACCACTTTCGTGAATAAGGCATCCTCTAGGCCTGAGCGCAACAAGATCGCAGCTGCAAGACGCACTGCATTCACACATTCTCATAGCCTGTCCGCCGTGCTCCAACATACAATTTTAGTATCCCGATTGTGTTCTTGGTGGCTGATAAGAAAGTACGAAAGTTATGGCAAACGATTCACGAGTTAACTGACAAAATCTTACTTTTGAAATAAGTAATTACATGGCTGATTCCTCTAGACTACGCAGGTGAAATTTCTGAAAACTCGATGCACAAGCATCCCGCTAGTATCCATCATGCTAATGATTCATTAACCCTAACCCAAGTCACATCATCACTGCCTGCATCCAAATTTTCCCCACAGAACCCTGGGTTGCTCCCGCATTAGTTTAGTGAAGAACCTCGTCTGGTCTCCGCTTATTCAACTTTTATCTTCATTTTCCACATCTCTTTCAAGATCCACTAAAATTGATTTTTTATCTTCTGCTCGTTTATCTGTTCCGGCCGCTGATCAGTTCTGCCCCATCCTGCACAAATCTCTTGATACCATTTATGCTTCTCACACGCTGAGCATGCCACCCGAAAGATCGTATCGTGACCGACTTCACTGTAATCTCTCTAATTTATAGCGGGACTTTTCTAGGACCATAGATCTTTCTGCCGATTAACGTCAACTATAGAAACAATTCCGGACCAGAAGCAGAAGCTGCAAGCTCTAAACCAGCCAAACCGAAAAGCAGAAATGACAAAACTACCTAACCACATAACTACTTATGGGTCCTCAGCTACTTAAGTCCCGTATTTCATTCAAAACAACATTCACGTAAGCAATCCACAGGAGATTGTAGAATCTTTCGATTTCCTTGCAACTGCTCTGGTAACCGATAACATTCCTTCTACCCCATGCCAATCTCGCTTGACTACAGAGTCGTACTCAACAGTTGTGTTTCTTCCAAAGGACGTAGCCCAGCTGTTGGTAAAAACCGAAATTGGCTACCACTTTGGATCAGATTCTTTGCCCCAGGCTATCTTCGCATTAGGTGGCAGCGATACCCCAATTTTGCTAACAAACATCTCAAACTTATCCGTTTGGTTCAACGCCTTCCCGTCACAGTGGAAAACCTGTGTGATTACACTCGTTCACAAGGGTGTGCACGCTATGACCCTGCAAACTACCGCCCAATAGACCACATCCTAATAGCTTCCAGGATAATGGAAACCTGATTAAGAATAATCTTATAGCCAACCTTCTGGAACATAAACTTATTAACCGTGGACAACATGGCTTCCTTCGTAAGAAATCCTGCGCTACTTGAATGAAAGACCGCCTGAACACTACCACTGAGGCCCTGAGCACTGCGAGATCAGTTACAGTAATCCTTTTAGCCATGAATAAAGCTTTTAACAGAGTATCCCACCCTAGGTTCCTAAATAAAATGGCATCCTACGTTGTTGTTTATCCAATGCTGTCGTGGTTTTCATCTTATCTGTCGTTTAGAAAGCAGAGAGCGCAAGTGAATGGCTTAATATCCGAACCTAGATTAGTGTCCAACGGTGTAATCCAATGCAGCGTTCTGGGCCCCCTGCTCTTACTTTCGTACGTTAGAGATGTCCTCGATGTTATTCGAAACGGCACCCCGTTTCTGTTTGCAGACGATATCAAAATTGTGTATGGCTTTTGCCCTGAAGCTTTACAATTCACCGTAAGCAACATATCGCAAGACTTAGCGCCACTCAACTCCTAGGCAAACGACTGGATGATGAAATTATCTGCTGAAGAAAGCAGCATCATGGGGTGCAAATGCGCTATACCCCGAGGGAATTCCAGCTTGGAACCCAAACCATACCCGTTAACTGCCAAGTCCTCGACCTGGGCCCAAATCATTCCCACACCTGAAACTCCTGGGAGCATGTTCTCGCACAGGCGTCGAAAGCGAATAAATCAGTGAGGCCGTTACACCAAACCCTGAATTTCAACGGAAGCAAACTACATCTTTTTAGGACCCACGTCAGAACCATTCTGGAGTATTTTCCTCTGTTCTGCGACAGAGTGGCCAATGAAAACGTCTACCGTGCATTTAACAAGCAGTCGATTGGTCACTCTATAACCCTAAATTACATGGAACGCTCTGATTTGCTGAAACTAGATCCCTTGTGGCTCCGACGCATAACAGTAAACCTGGTACTCCTTGACAATATTATCACAGGGGACATGCGTCTCCGCACCTCGTATTAGAAACCCACTCCCGTGCTCCCTCCGAAATGCGAATTCTATTATAACTCCCCCTGTTCCAGAGACTTCCTTTAGAGTCAACTTCTTTGTTGTTAGATATTTGTCATTATGGAATAAACTCCCCCATCAGCTGCGCATTTTGCCACCATTATCTATTGCATTTAAAAGCGAAGTATGTGAAGTAATTACTGCACCCTTTCTCATTAATCTATACCACCTATTCTCACTGGAGGATCGATTATAGGAAATTGGATTGGGCTTCTGAAAAACGCATTGATGTCACCGTTTTGTTCATTGCGGAAAGGAAAGTAAATCTCCCTACTCATATAATGTAGGAATTAACTTAGTCTCTTGCACTTCAAACAGAGCTCCGTAACCAGCGCATGCTATTTAGTTGCGTGCAGTTCCAAGTCACATGCATCTCAACGTTTTTCTGCCTGAAAAAACGGTACCTGTCGCTCAGTAGCCTGACTTCCTAACCATAAACCTTATCGTTCGATCTGCGTATATGGTTGCTCACCCACAGCTCCCTCCCACTCACCAACTCCAAAAACTTCCTCAAAATGGTGTGGCAGCCATAACCGGCCACGGTCTTCTGAAAACATTCACTATCCTTCCCACCTTTACTTTTCACCAACTCTTCTCTCCAAGCAAATGACTCTGGCCCGTAGAAATCACCTCGTTTCTGACGAACCCAAACGGTACCCTCCAGACAAAATAAGGTCTTCATCATGGATTCATCCTTTCTCACTCCTCATCGATGTCTCTGTCAGTTTTAGATGATTCAGACCTCATACCATCTCCACGAACATAGAGTCCTACTTGAAATCTTCTCCTTCCGTAGAGACCGTTTCCATCTACCATACCCGCTGGCCCCGACCATTTCTTGTTTTCGAAAGGCACGGCCCCCTAGAGTGAAATATAATCCTTGATTTCTAAGCGTAAGTTAGTCAATTCAAAGTGCATCTATCTCTGTAGTTCGATTATTATTCATATCAGCAGCAGTTATTTCCTGCCCGTCCTATTGAATACCGGTGCATTCTCCCTACTCATAGCGTAGACGATCCTACCAAATACCGGTTCATTCTGTTTACTCATAGCGCAGACGATCCACACACTAGATTAGCCAACCCATCTATTTAAATATGTTTATGCATATAAAAACCCAAATTCCTCAGTCACCATCCATATTTTTTGAATTGCGTTATGCGCTCTAGTTGCTTCTTTCTCTGAGTTGCTCGTAAGATTGATCGCTTCCTAATCTGCAGCCGGAAGCTAGGCCAGACTGCCATCCGTCTTTTCTCTCTCTTAAAGGCCTTATAGTTCTGTTTGGATGGGAACACTTACCCATGCTCTGGCGAATATCCGATCCTGGAAAGACGATGTATCCCACAGCTTACCACATTTCAATTCCTACCTCCACACCACGAATACACCGGCGTTACCACAATAGTGCTGGGTGCGGTCATATCCACCGCTCTGACCGGCGCACATCGAGCGGGCAGCTCGGCTGCAGCGATGTGCGGGTGCAACCAGGTTGGCGTATTACACCTCCTGCGTTCACTCTCAAACGTTGATTTCCAGTTTGGATAGCCAGTACTCGGCCAGCCCCCCACTAGCACTGTTGTGGTAAACAGCACTCTAGCTCATACTATCACGTGCATCATTTTGTACTGGCTTCCTCTTGCCCCTTCTCAAAATTCTGCCGAACCATACAAAACGGATTCACGAGAGACAGTATTTTTATTGGCATCTTTCATAAACTGACGTTCGCAATGCATCTTGACATCCGAAAATAGCTGAGAACTGTTAGTTTTCATCATCCTCTATTCCGGTCTGCGGAATCTGGCAATGGACCAAAGCTCTTGGTAACAGTACCCCACAAGAATCCACCAGACGTCGCCTCACTTGATTCCGTTTCTCTTTCTTTTTTCCCAACGCCACCTTCATCTCTGGACCAAGCTGAAATTTATGAACTCAAAATTGCTGAAAACAAACCTCACGTATTTGTCTTACGGTTGCAAAATTTCCATCCAGAGTTGCCAATTTCCTTGCATAACGGACTGTGCTTTAGGATTTTTCGAGTTTTATACTGCCTTTTTTGATATCCAGTCTGGTTTTGATTTGTCTCCATTTTGTTACCACATCCATATTGATTCTCACTTCCGCCATATAACTCTCTTGATTTTCGAGGATCCCGGCCAAATGGCGGCGACAGCCATTGCCCTCCAGCCATATGTTGCGCCCGTGATATGCGCCATTTTATGGATGCAAACATAGTATTATTCGCAGTGCAGGACTGGTAATCAGTCACAGAAAAATCTTTGCCAATAATTATCTAGCTTTGAGTTGAAACTCGAAACCTCGTGCTTAAGAAATCACATTGCTTATTATGATCTTGTGGGCGAAAATACGTTGCATGTATATTTGGTTTCTGTTTTCCATGTCTGTACTTTGCCTTCTTTGCACGATTTTGCACTTCTCCGGCGCCTGGCTCTCGTATGTCAAGAAATATACACAAACTGACAAAACTTTCAAATTACTTATGGTTGCTCTCGCCCCCTTTCCCTTCGATTCATACTATTTGTATTTCCTGCGCATCATCTCTGTAAAAACTTGATCTTGTCTTATGCATGCCTGTCGCAAACCGAGGAATATACATAATTATTATTATTAAAAAATACAAGCACCTACCTGCTAGCCGGCTTTTTTCTCCGGCATTTTCCAAAGCCACCCCCAACCCCACCTAGATTGCCAGTTCTGCCCTGACAGGGCTACCAGTCGACCAACTAACACTTTCCCACTCCACTGATACCATATCCTCCATACCGATATCCTCTGAAAACCCGCTCATTGGCTCCCGAGCTTCTGTCAAATCGCCTTTCAGTCCACAAACCCCTTAACATACACCGTCCCTCGCCGGCCACTATAATTAACTCTACTAGATTACCCCCTTTTTGCAGCTATGCACTATCCAAATTCCTAATTTGTCAGTCCATTATTTGATTTCTATAGAATTCACCTCTTGGATATCTTGTAGGCTTGAATGTTCCGGTTAATTTCCTCTACACTAGTTTAACTTCCAAATTAAGGGGGCTAAGACCATCAGCAGCTAAAAACTCTTACGATGATATCTTGATAACAGAGACTTGGTTGACACACCAAAGCTCCACTTCGTCTTTTTTTGTCGGTGGGTCACGCGCCCTACCAAACCAATAGACCAAATCGTTTGGGAGGCGGTTGCCTGGCCTCCGTAAAGCAGCCAAACAAAGCTTCCGTTCTCCATCAATCACCGCTTGATTATTTCCCTGACACCATTTCGCTTCTGATGCAACTGCCCCAGCTACCAATCCACACACGATGTGAATACCGGCCACCAAACTGGGTTAGCTCTGATATTTCTTGTCTCACCCAAGCCTTCGTTTAGCGTGCTGGTCTCCCTTCCGGCCGTAGGATAATTTGTCCCCTTTATTCGCTACACCTAACCTACTCGACTTTGATTTTGAAGCGCACGATGATGGGTGGACTCAGCATGTGACCACGCCCACAAGGTTCCGTAATACCTTGGACCTAATTTTTACGTATAACACTCCTAATGTTAATATTTCCGCACTAAAACGCATCCCTGGGAGTGATCACAAAATAGCTATGTGTAGCGTCCCTCTCTGTAATAAAAATTGCTCATCAGTGTGTATCCACCATACTGTCTCGTCCTACATGTCGACTCGTTAGGGCGAGATCCCCGAAGCTCTTCGAGCCCCTGATTGGTCCAGCTTCCTTTTATCGCCTGACTCGCAGAACGCGGCAGACGATCTTCACGAAAAACGTCTTTTAACCATTAATCGTTTATCCTCTCCGACTCCTCAAAGCAAATGTAGTATATTTGTATATTTTTCCAGTACTTCCAGAGGCACGCTTCGTGGCATGATAAAGTGTCACAGCGGTATTGCAAATCGTATCCAACAAGCAAGCAAGCATTTGGATACAAAATGAGGAGAAATAGCAAAACTGGCACACTAAGAGAAACACGGCGTTGATACGCACCGATGATGCGTAGCGCAGGTGCAGAGATCAGTTGTGAGATGCCGGCGGGTGTGAATATGTCTGCAGGACACAAACCCAGGAGGCCCAGTAAGGTTTGTCAGTTCCAGATGAAACTCTGAAGGCTCGGAAAATCTTCGGTAGAGCGGATAACTCCCCGCTTTTAATGCCAGCCAATCGCCTGCAAAAAGAATTTCATGTGTCTAAACTAAGGCTGGAAACGAAGGAAACGTTATCTCTTGGGTCGCCTAACCCAGAATCCGAAGACTTTCCATATTTTCAATGCTCCCTGGTAGCCCAAATAGTCGGCCATTCCGAACTTCATTACATTCAGGGGCTTACGCTTAGAGACCCCTGTAGACATCGCACAGGCATTCGATACATATTTCTCCTCCGCTCTCATTAACGACAATCTGCCATGCTCTAAAATTTATCCCTTGTTAACCTCAGTTAAATTATCCTCTACTTCATTAGACGTTGCCGGCACCATGACAGTGATGAGAAGTGCCAAGCCATCCCAGAGGCTGGGGACCAATGGCATCCCACCAGTCCTGTTTCGCAACGTCAGTCCAGAACTTCCTTTGCCCCTTTTAAATCTGTTTTGCTCTCCAGGCCTTGCGCTACTTTTCCATCACAGCGCTAGAACGCCATCATTGTTTCGCATCAAAAATTAGTTCTTTACATGACTCTGAGAATGCTTGCTCCTTTATCTACACTCCAGCCCTGTCCATGCCTACGAAAAAATGTATTAGAAAATAGTCGGTTAGCTTCCTTACTACTCAAAACCTCGGTCCTTCCCAGCAAGGCGTCCTCAACGGCCGATCTGGCCCCACCTAACAATTTGACTTCTTGAACCCAGTCGCCCAGAGTGCTGATTCCCACAAGCCGATGCTCATAATACTTTTACACTTTTCTAATGCGTTTTGCCACGTTTCCCACTTCCGACCCCTGGCCAAAATTAAGACTTATGAAATAAGAAATCCACGCTTATCTTGGCAATCAACCTACCACCCCGATCGATTTCAGGTAGTCAATATTAGCGGTTGATTTTTCCTGCCCTGTGCTATTGCCAGTGAGGTTATTCAGGGTAGCGTAATCGGCCCTCTCTTATTCCTGTTAAATACTAAAGAAATCTTCAAATTAATTCGTCATGGCATACGATTACTTTTGCTGATGACAATAAATAGTCCACTCTTTTGAGGCTGCTTTATTTAGCTCCGCTCTTGCCTTTATAAATGAAGACCTAGAGTCTCTCTACAATTGTTGTTCCAAATGGCTTATGGAGTTCTCTGCTTACGAAAGTTCTCTAATAACATAAATTCCATGTTCCTCCGGGCTCCCTCTCCATAAACTGCATGTCAATTCTTGTATCACAGACAGCTGATGACTTAGGGTTACAGTACTCCTGCTCTTTCAACCTCCATGAGCAAGCCGACCATCAGACCTCTGCAGATAAAAGAACCGCCACAATGACATTAAGGGCAATCCGCACTCAAGACCGCAAAATTTTCAACTTCAAGGCCCATGCCAGGCCCCACATCGAATACTGCCCCATGGTCTTCACGCGCAAAGTCGATCGGATTGCAATCAAGGATGTGCAGCGGGGATTCACTATAAATCTCCTAGGTCATTCATCTAGCCTAAACTGCAGGGGCATATGCGGCCTGCTTGGACTTGAACCATTATAGCTTTGTCAAGTCGAATTAAACCTTGCATTTCTCTTCAATCTTCGCCATGATAATTTGCAATCTGCTGCACGCGTCACGCATGACGCTGGTAGTCCCCGAATCCACTTCGGCCTCACCCCCCACATGTAGTGGAAGTAACCTCGTCAACATTGACATAGGTGACTAACCACTGAGCCGGCCCCAATGTGATCTGACCAAAGTGTCAGAATATTATTTGATTGATCAATGCTTCCATCACATTCCGTGATTTTAAACAACTTCAATTTGTATAATCCTCGCTTCTCACGTCACGTTATCCTTTTTACTGGCTTCGCGGGGCTGAACCGGCCGTTCTTGGTGACCCCAAACCTGCAACTACCCTTAAAACTGCTACCATAGCTCAGTTCTAGTTGCCACATTTTACGCAGTCAATGTGTTAAGCTGCAGTTCCACTCTCTGCGGTTCAACAATCCCCATACCCCCCAAGCTGGCAGCAGAGCCAGACTACTTCCCTTTTGTGTTTCCGATCCCGTGCCTGAAGTAGACGCACTTGTTTTTAGCCCATTTTGTTGCAATTTATGTTCATGAGAGCACAGACACTGCATCTTGAAGACTAAATTTTTGTTTTACGATTTCCACTGCGCCATGTTCGCATAAATTTGTTCTTGCCATGCACATGCCTCTCGAACATCGAGAAATATACCCATTATTATCATTATTATTGTTACCGGTTCCGCCCTCGTAACGGCAATTCCAAATTTGCTTTCTTATCATTCCGGCTAGGGCTCCGCTAGCTAGAACTAGTGCTCGAGTGTTAGTCCATTCAAACGGAACGATGCCGAACATTGCCTTGGACACCCCAACTCGGTTCATTGCGGATGGGCAAGCACGGTTACTATTGTCTCTGGAACGGCTCGCTCATCTCATATTTCCCACTCGTGCTGCTGGCTAAGATCAAAAGCTGCGACAATAAAAATGACGGCACAGTGGACATTCTTGGCTAGTGTATTTAAGAATTATCTTCACAAAAGTTTTCTTCTCCGATGCACAACTCAGTCCAGCTTACAGCCAGCCGCATGTGAATATAATAAGCAGTCTTGGGAGCTCCATATTCTACAATAAAAACTTCATGAAATATCCTCCATATGGTCTGAGATCATCTCTTTTTTTTCACCTTCTTCAGCATTTTGTCGGCCTATTTTTGTTGTCAATCGCAACGACCTCATCAACTTTGCATGGCGTTCGGCCTGGTTTACAGTGATAACAATAATAATGTATGTTTCTCGATTTGCGAGAGGCATGCGCAAGGCAAGATGAAATCTCTACAAAGATAATGCACAGGAAATTCAATTAATAAAAATCGAAGGCGGTGAGGGGGGAGCAGCCTTGAGTTATTGCAGAAGCACACTGGAAAGAGAATTGAGATGCTGCAAAGCCATGGGGAAAGTACAATTGCACCAGTGAAAAGCAAAATTTGGGAAACCATTTTATCAGGACCAAAAAGTTTCCTGTGGCTGTTAGCGAGCGGCGAAATTTGAGTCATTTCCTAAACGGAGGTCAGCAGCGGATATCGAGATATGGCCGGAGTCTCCAAACGCCAGGAGCGTTACGCAATGGGCGGAAACGATGAGCTAACAGGATGACAAGCCATGGTAATACGGTAGTTGGATGGAAGTGGTGAAAACCAGGCGGAACCTCAGGTAAGGTGGATGAGACACGTGTTTCACAACGAATGGCCAAAAAAATGCTGAGGGCGGAGGAAGACTGTCAAGATTGTCTTAAACTACCTGCAGGAAATTTATGAAGCTTCAGATATGGAACTCACAAGGATGGTGATTGTATTTACGTACGGATAACGGTAAGCTGTGCTGGGAGGTGCGTCAGATAAAAGAAATTTTGTGCAAGAACACCCCTTAAATACATTAGCCAAGAATGTCTTCTATGCTGTCATTTTTGTTGCCGCAGCTTTTGAACTTGGTCAACAGTACGAGTGGTAAATACGAGGTGCGCAAGCTGTTCCGGAGGCAGTAGTAATTACGGTTTTACCCGATTGCAAAAATGTGAGTTGAAATAGCCAATGTGATAATCAGCGCAGTTTCGGTCAATCGGGCAAGAATCCAAGCGCCAGTTCTATCTAACAGGTTCCCAGCAGGAAGGACAGGATTGCATATTTGGAATCGCCATTATGAGGACGGAACCAGTAACAGCGCGTCTACTCTGGGTGTGAGATCCGAAAAGCAAGAGGAAGTACTCGGGCTTGGGTGCCATCTTGGGGTTATGGTGATTATCTCATCGCGACAATATACCAGCAGCGTAATGCATCTAGTCCGTAAAATTTTTTAACTAGAATTGAGGCACGGTAGCAATTTTATAGGTAGTTGAAAATTTGGGGCTGCCAAGAACGACCTATTCAGCTTTGCCAAACCAACCAAGAGGACAAGGTGACACGAGGGGTGAGGAGTACACCGGCTGGAGGTGTTTGAAATCACGGACTGCGATGAGAGTATGGGCCCGTCAAGAAGTGCGTTGACATTTTCGTCAGTCCACAGCGGGAAAACTCAAAGGTTAGTTGTCTAAGCCACTAGTGAAAAGACTACATCACTACAAGGGAGTTCAAAGAGTGCGTTAGCATGGAGGTGCGTGAAAGTGAGGAAGTAAGAGGTGAAGCCGAATCCCGGACGACGATCTCAGCAAAGACTTGATCATGAACTACAATTCTAACCCATATCCGTAAATCTTGTCTAGTCCAATATTAGCTCGTGTCAGATTAATCAGGAGCGGGACATCTAGTAACTTTGCCAGTTGGGCTTTGAAATGGGCTAAATTTGAGCACAATCGTATTCCTATTGCTTCTTATCTCTTCCGCTCAACTTTTCCGTCCATTATGTAATGTTCTGGGGACTGGGGCGATATCTTGACCTCCGCCGTTGGGCTCCAGACATGTTTTGCATCCCCGATGCGCACACCTAGTGCATTTAAACACGAAATGACTCTTGGTTCTATGCTCCCAAACAGTCCCAGGAAATTCTGCACAAACCTGTGAAATTAGTTTTCTAGTTTTGGTTTCTTAGTGGCATACTTGCAATTTCCGCACCGCTTTGCGGCGCCTGATTCAACTTTGCAGTATGCTTCCGAATAACTCAAGGTTACGCTCATCCACTTATCCATTTTGATTTATCATATCCGATTTTACTCTGCATCATCCCTGTAGAAATTTGATCTTGTTCCGCGCAAGCTTCTCGCAAATCGAAACACACATCATTATCATTATTATTAAATCCATTTAAAAGCTGGGACTTCCTAGTCCATTCAAATGCAGCCTAATTTGTTGAAAAATAATGGACTAGTTTCAGGGAATAAATTGCAGCCAGCATAGCTTTTCACAAACAAATTTCTGATGGTTATTCACACTCGCTGGCTTATTGATGAGCTTATACGTTAACCAGTGCAACTAACAATTGATTGCCTTATTGGATATAAATTAGAAAAAATGAGGCTTTTTTGACCATTTGCAGCCCCTTTCCAAAATACCGACGAATTTCAAGTTTACAGGAAGGTTTCTAGCTAATGAGTGAGTGACTTCTTGACAATACCCGTGGCCGCTATGAGTGTCGCTGTGTTGCTTCCAGATAATTCTCTGTGACTCAGGACATGAATAACTACGTGTTCCTGTGAGTAAGTGCTATCCATTGTTAAAATACGCTCCTTTTTTGGGACATGTACACTTCTATGTACACAGATAAATATCCCCCCCTTTGAGTGTGCGTATGTGGATGCGTGTATGGGTCGCTATACACAACTAAAAATCAATATATGCACTTTATGCACGTGAATAGCTGTGCATAACTATGGGTAGGTTTATGTTTATATATGAAGGAATGGCTTCAAGTTTTTAGATGCATTTATTCATCTACTTTGTTATGCGTCTCCGTGGATAGGTATATTTGCGTGTACACACATGGATAACTACAGATACCACTGTCTGTATGTGCATATTGCTGAATATACGCTTCCAGAGATCGATACGTATACATGGGTTACTTTATATTGTTGCACGCAGAAGTGCTTGATGATTATCCAACTGTCTGTTTTCATCCATTATTATGAATAATTAGGAACCAGTCTATAAGTTTGTCGCGACGGCGTCCTCAACACTGAAATACCGGAAGGGCCAAAGCACGAAAATTTAGGCTCCAAACATTGCCGGCCACGCGATAAAAGACTAAGAGTTAAAAACCTGATGCACACAGAAATATAAACAACGAACTCACCACTCCTTGTGTTTGGTGCTCGCAAATAGATTTGTTTGGCCCAAAATTGGCTGGATTTGCGTCGATAATTGCCTGCTTTCGTTAGTAGCCACCAGCTCTTGTCCCTCAGTTAGTTCTGAGTTCCCAAACTTAGCTGGGCCCTCTTCCCTAGTCATTCGATGTTTCTGTTTCTCGAGATGCAAACACAATGAAAATAAACTTAATCGTGGATGAAGCGCTCCGTTCAGTTTCGATGAAAGTAATAATATGTAGTGTTATCTTACTAATCGTTGGCAGACAAGAAAAGAACATGGGTTTAAAGGTCTCAGCTTACGTAGATTGCGCAATAGAGGTGATTCCAACGTTGGCGTACCATCAAGCCATCCAAGTCACCCATCAAACGGTTTTGTCCAAATCAACTTTCGGTCATTCTCATCTGCATATGCTGAGAGTTTCTGGTTTAAATGGTGTAATATGTGGCTGCATGATAGTAGCCACTAGCCCCAGATACCACATGTACATGAAGGTCAATATAGTCACCACCGGACCGAGAAAACTCTGCACCCTACGTCGAGTCCAGTTATTAAAAATTAACGAATTATTGTTCCGTTAAATTATTCTCCACATCTAATTTATTAAACTGATCTGCCTTATTTAAATTGATGACTCATGTTTCGGAACATGCCGAGAGACGTACCTACCTGGAGATTTCCGAACAATGCCAGGCCGTCTAGCCACATCTAATCTTTTGAACCAAAGCATGCGACAGAGTACACCAAGTAAAGAAAATCTCATCAAAAGAATCCGCTTAAACGGGTACCCTACACCTCCAGGCTATTAGCGGCAGCTATCTCAATATTCGTCAACCAATACGAGCTTTTGTGGAACTACAAATGCTCTCAAGGCAACCGGAAAAGGTGAAGACAGATTAGAGCCGTTACAAAGCGGCTGCCGTTTAGGACTTCAAGCACACCAAAAACCGTTCCTGGTGGGCCCAAAGACAGGAGTGCTCATCCACTGATGAATTCTCTTGCCGGTCCTCAACACAACAACGAAGAAACACCGCAGCTTTAACGCATATCCGCCAGTACATAAGTCCGGCAGAAAAAAACCTCGCGTAAGAATTTTTTAAACGTACCAAGCTATGGCCAACAACCATTGTACTTACGTTTCTACTTTACGGACCCAACGCGCAGCGGTAACTGGCCCGGCTTTCATTAGGCGCGGAGAACAATGATCACCCTATCCTTTGTGGTCCGTCACCATGGCATGTCACGGGATTCGCTCATCGCGACTAGGTTGGTGGGTAGCGTTCACCAACAGCACCTCCGAAAGAACAGTCACTAAAGGTAGCACACTGTGGCGGGGCAACCGTGCAACCTACCACGGCTCGCTGAATTAGACCTTCTCCGTGCAATGTCTTTGAAGCAAACAAAGTGACTGCGCCCGTCTACCAACCTAAACGCGAAGATTGCTTGTCTCGCAACTCCGCCAGCTGATCTAACTTTCACCTCGCACATCGGCGTCACCAGACAGTTCCACAATGCTCTTTACGTGCACCTGCTTTTCAGATGTAAGCTTCCCATCGTGCTCCTCGTGACACCCGTACGGAAAGCAAATACAATATAGAATCTTGTCGGCGATAGACCGCTCACTATTTCAGTTTCATCTGAATCACTTGTGCTCTTCAAACCTCCAAGACTTGTGCAATACTAAATATTCCACTCCATCAACCTCCGGAGAATAAATAGCAAACCATAACGAATGCGTGCAACATGAGTCGAGTCCCCAGTCATTGTTTGGGATTGGGAAAAACACCGCCATAAATACCTCCCACTGCTGATGAGGTTCTAGCACGGTAGTCGCACGTGACCTTATTAGAAATTCATGTATCGTTGTTGTTTATGTCATGCACAAGACCAACCATTCTCGGGGGACCACCGCGGACCTTCTTATTTATATCATACCTGACATCCCTCAATACTTCCATAACAATCACCTTGTGATAAACTTGGATCTATGATCTCAGTACACGGACCACTAGAACTTACGCTGCTCGAATACCACTTTTCTGTCAGCAGACTCGCCCATCGTGTTCCTATGACTGCAGTGCTGCCACCTCCCAGTGAGGTCCCAGCCATCGGTGGCCTACCGGCGTGCCCAAAACCCTTTTCCCTCAACCAGCCTTAATCCCACCATACATCGCTCGTCCCCATATCTCATCACCCTCCGTCGGGTCAATTCCCCCTTTATGGCGATCACTTGCCTGATACTGACCACTTCTTTCCTTAGGTAATATCACCCTAAACCCACAGCATCTTAAAGACTGCTGAACCCCCAACTGCAACGACCTATTCTCCGATTCAGCTGTATCATCTAGCAACAGGGCCGAACATTCAAGACTCGCCCCAATCTCACGCCACCTCACAGGGAAAGCTAGTCATGCCCTATGCCCTCGGCCAAGTCTAACCACTACCCCTTAGCTGAGTACCAAGCATCGTCCAATATAGTTGTTCCAAACGTGGAGTAAGTTGCCTCCACCACTTAAGGCACCTAATGTCTGCTCATGTTATCGAGCAACCCCCTACACTGCAACAATTATAAATCCGTATAGCTATCGCTGTTATTCAAAAGTCAGGAAGTACTTAGTGCCAGCATCCTCCGATCCCTAAGAGAAGCCTGCAATATGTGGACTCCATCATTGGCTCGTTTCGTCTTGCAAGGTTCCACCAGCCGTCTGTTAAAATTGCGACCAGGGACTTCAATTTGCCTAAAATATCCCGGTCTTCACTCTCCGCTACCAAAGTCCACTAGAACCCAATATTATTTATACGCCTTCGCAGGTGACTCCGGCACGTTATAAAACCTTTGCGATATACGGGTGTTCTCCAACAGTTATTCTCTCTCAGTATTGCTGAAGTCAGTAACGATATACTGAAAGACTTCAAAGGGAGTGACCACAAAGTCGTACTGCTAAGCTCTGCGCTACCACACACGCCCAAACCCATGCAAAGACTCCCAACTCGTACTCTCCTAGCGCCAACCGGACATTAAATCCCAACCACAGCCAGCGCTTCAAGCTGCAACAACCTCCTTGCCAAACAACTGGAGACCCAATATACAACAACATTTCATCCTGTCCCCGTGGTTTCACCTGTCCTGGAGGTCAACATCACAGGTCCCAGCAGAAACATGGGCTTGCCCCACAGAGCGCACATCCTTTACACTACAAAACAGGTTTCACTTAACTGGGGACAGTTCCCTTATATTGCGCACCTACCGGCTGAACAGGGCCTCCCGCCTGACTGAAAAATTGTGGCCTACCCGAAAGAACTAAATCCGCCACACCAAATAAATAAACAGGGGACATCGCAACGATGCCCCTGGAGAGGTTCACATATAATCACCGGCGGTTACCAAAATTCATGACCTCAGGTATGGTAAGGGAGGACACGGAATAAGAACGCTAGAGAGGAGACGGGCTACGAAAGAGATACGTCGCAACCGTCAGACGCGCCAAAGCTGCATGCAGGAGAACAATGAGGCGCTATCCCCTCAACGAAACTTGAAGTGGTTATTTCAGCGTAACTTAAAAAGGAATCCCAAACCAAATCCCAAGTCGCACTAATGGCATGCACGGCCCCGGAAAAAAGTCACCGACTGTGTTACCGCTTAGAACCACACTATGAGAACCTAGCGTTCACCGAATCCGTAAAGGCACATGTCTCCTAAAAAACGATCAAGGGTATTTTCCGTTTGACGGATCAAACCCATGACAGCCAGGGCACCGTAAAACTTCCCAGATCCCAAAAATTCCAGAACTCTGTGCAGCAGACAAATAGGGTGAGGCAGGGTTAAGCAAGCTACGTAGGTTTAAAGCTGCCATCCCGCAAGGGAAACCCGGCGATCGTCGTACCAATAGTGGAACCACTTGCAGTCTTTCCTCAGTTCTACTTTTCCCCTCAGGTAAAGATATTTGCTTCAAGAACGGAAAACTGGAGTTTTATTGCGAATATAAGAGAGAGGATCTAGATGCAGGCCAGAAAACCACAGGCCAGTAAGTCTCACTTGTGTTGCATGTAAGTGCTTGCACAGGGTCATCAGAAGGCACGTACACAAGGACCTGATGAATGGTAGTGCTTTTTCAGCAGCACACCACCGATTTACATCAGGAAAGTCTAGCCTTACAACTCGCCTGCTTTTTCTAGTTCAAAAAAAGTAATTCTAGCACTAAGGCCACCTGGTCGAAGCCGCCAACATGAGCTTCATCTTGGCATTCGACTCAGTTGGTCAAGATTACTACGGTCACAAACGTACGCATTTGAAATAAGAAGAGGGTGATACTTGGGTAAATATCCTTCCGAAAGGAAGGACGTTTACCGTTAGTACTGGAAGGTGCGCGACAGCCCTGCCGAAATGCCAGGTGGTTTCTCCAGGTATTTGGTACTAGGAACAACACTCTTCTTCATATTCAGCAACCAACAATGAAGGAGCATATGCAACCCGTGCTGTGTTTTGTCGATGGTTATCTGCCCTGTGTATTAGAGCGTGGTTGTGCTGCACAATGGGTTCATCTTTTAAAGCTTGTATACATTTTCTTACCGGCGGAACTATCAACTGCATCGAACGGATTGCAAATGGAAGACTGACCTTTACGGACTACCGTTTGGTTCTTGTCACTACACGACCCAGTCATATTTGGAGCGCACCAGTTGCAGTGCTGTGGAAAGCGGAAACTTTTTTTAAGTTAACAACCAAGTTGGCACTCAGTGTTATGTGCGTCCTTGAGACTGAGGCCACATGTGAACGATGTGCGAAGCGAATCTCAACGCTGAACGACATCGCAGGTTCCATTGATGACGCCTTCTGTCGTACTTTCCCGGGTGCCTTAAAAAAATTAATGGGTCACCCATTTCTATTTGGCATGTCAAGAACACTTTGGAATGACGAACATGCACGTCCGGAATTTGAGCTGATTTTTGGTGAACTCAAAAGGATGAATTTCCAAGGGTCAAGGGAAATTAGCGAAGCTACCAGGGGATTCAAGATCTTGATACACACTTGTAGTAGGAGAGTGAACGATTCCGTGAAATAATTCACCGTGTGATATCATCGCTCAACTCACCATTAGGAAACCATGGAAGCACTGTATAGCTGTTTCTTCCGTGTTAGGAAACATCGGCAGTTCATATCCACCGCGCCCGAACTGGGACGCGAACCCGGGACGAACGAATTTGTGGCGAACGTTTTAGCTATTACGTTACCTGGCAGGCTCTGGAAGTTTTGCTGCACTTCACTTCTTTATGATAAGATGTGCGATGATATCATATGGTGAATTATTTCGTGAAAAGATACAAGGTCTGTCCAACGTATCCGGAGTACCACATCTTTCGTTTTGGTATTCAAGATTCTGCCATGATGAATACAGCAAAGTTTCAAATCGATAGGAGGTTCCCCTTGGTCGTTTGGAGATCTCAGACAACAGGTGCTGTTCCACCAAGATGCGCTGAACCATAAGCTGGTCTAATTTTCTACAAAAACCAGTGTGATCAACAATTTGTGGCCAGCGTGTCGAAGAGTGGCCGCGAGAATCCGGGTCCAAAACAAATCTCTGGCTCCACCGACATCATCTAATTGAATTCAGATCCTGCAATACGCATCGTTACTGTGTACAAACACTTTGTTTCTCGCAGAGCCCTACCTGTGTTTTTTGCTCTCATTTCGTTGCCATCTGTGCGCCAGTTCTTTCCCTGCAACTTGCAGCACCCCTGTAAAATTTGGTCATTCAACCTACCATGTCTCTCGAGGTTTTCGATATGAAACCACCAAGAAATAAATCTTGACGTTGCCAACGGCGTTCCGAAAGGGTTGGTGTTAGGACCAAGTATGTTCCTTCTCTTTATCAGTAATCTAGCCGCCGACCTAAAATCAACCCGCACCTCCTTCGCCGACGATGTCAAAATGGAAGGTTCTACGGACAGAGGACACTTCATCAGTGATATATGATTATCTCAGATTGGGCTAATAAGTGTGAATTGCACCTAAATAAGAGCAAAATTACCTCGTTATGTAGAAGCACCAACTGTCCCACGGTACCACATGACCAGGCACTGTTTACCTAGGACGCTGTTAGAAAAGTGAAGGGCCCATGGATGCTCATCACGTCACATTTAAGTGGAAAGACCAGTACACCGGGGAAGCCCAGAAGTCAGGGGGTGAACTATTTAAACTGATTTCGGTGTTCACAACTCTGCACGAGGCCATAGTATGCCCCCACTCGGAACATTGTGTGCAGACTTGGTCATATTTCACCAACATGGACGCCGCTTGCTTGGAACGGGTGAAGCAATTAGCAACAAGAATAGCTGGGAGGCATGGGAGAAGGTCGTACTGTCGACGACTGTGCCAAGTAGATCTCTTTTCGTTGAACAGAGGGAGACACCGGGGGGACTTGATGGAGTAATTCAGGATAGTTGTCGGAGTGTCAGGTCTTAGCCCAGACGGCTTTTTCAGCAGATTAAACTCTCGCACCCGTGGCCACGAGAGGAAGATTGCAAAAGCATCATATAGGTTGTTGGTTAGAAAGCACTTCGTCAGTAACAAGGTCGCAAATATATATAACTGACTGCCTGGGGACTTGGTATCTATGGGCATAGCCATGGCGTGGTTCCGTTTAGATGGGCTTTCTATTTAAACTGGGATGCGATGTATCCCGAGGTACGGCATCAAGAGGCTAGGTGTGGTAGACATTTGACTGTTCTTTCCACATCCTTGATGTGAACTGCGAAAGCCAGCGACTCGTAATATCTCTCACCGTCAGGGTGAGATGAGGTGCCCTGCTTTCCGTTTCTTTTCAGGGGGAGGCCCTCTGGACTGGGCCTGGAAAAGGTGGATGGCCAAACAAAGTACATACTATCGAAATAATTCTGGTCACTCGAGTGGCGCGGACCGAACTAAGTCCTGTGAAAACTTAACAGAACTGAATTTGTCAGGGGTTGCCGTTGAATGCCGCTGACCCTTTGGGAATTGTGAAACTAAGGTTGAAATTCTCCATTACGTTTGGCGTTTCCTGCGATTTCTGAATCATTTTGACAACCAATGGTATTTTCCGAAGTTCCAGAATCTGAAAACGTAAGGCTGCCACATTTAGGCTACAATTTTCGATTTTGATGTTTCACCTGAAGGCTTCTCAGCCGGTTCGCTTATCCTGGACGTTGCGCCGCTCTCTCCGTGTTCTCAGGTGATACCGTCATGACTGCTCGTTTCGTCTCCATGCTTTCTCCTGGGAGAATCCCGATGCGTAAGGTTACCATATCTTTTGCTAAAATCCTTCAGTCATTGGTGGGATCAAACATGTACGCTACGAGCATCACCACCTTCAGCCGATGCGATTTCCATCGGGTACTTATGATGAGCTGCAAGTTCCTCAAGGCAAGTGGGAGGACTATTATAACAAGCAGAACGCGACTTATAACAAGTTCCTTTTTGCCTCCATCATTGCGTTTGTAGTCTCCCTTGGTTGTGTAAGTTCAGTGTTTTAGTACGCTCATGAATTTAGGCTGTAAATGTAATGGAATTGTCAAAGTACACCTTGCCACCGAACAACAACACGGCCGAAGGCCTGAAGTTCCTGAGCCCAGATCCAGAAGCGCTCGAATATATAAAGGAGAATTGAGGAGAATTCAATCTAGACTGTAGAGGTTAACCCGTAAATACAACCAAACTTTCGCATACTAGCCTAGTTTTTGTTCTCACCGGACGGCTTTTTTGTCCATGCGCAATTTGACCCGCCGGGAATAAGTTCGCTGTTGCACATACTTGGGTCATGTAGTTTTTTGAGCTTTCGGTTTTATCGTTTGCGATGCGTACAACTTCTGCTCTGCTATAACGTTTGATCCCCCGAGACCCGATACGGTTATCGGCTTCTGTTTCGACTCACTATTTGCAAATGTTGTCTGTGCTCTAATATGCTGCTGTATTTGTTGTTTCATTGCTGTTAACACAGGCCCGCAACTTGTTAGTTGTACCTTGCAGCCCAGTACAACGTCCAGGCATTTATTGATTTGATCAGTCAGTTGCCATCCTTTTCGTGATGTCACCATTCCTCATCGTTCAGCGTTAAACAGAAAGGCAAGCCTCACCGACCATTACCTTTTCCCACGATTACCTGTTCCCATAAATAGAGTGAATATCCAAAGGTGACAGGGAGTGGGCCCTCTTTTATTCAGCCAACCTCCTCTGTCTCCAACCAAACCTCTTTGCCCCTTCTGCCTACCCATAATGTCCCCGCTGATAACACGCCCGATGCTCGCGACGGTTCACTGTCAAGTAATGTAGTAGATGGTTTTCGGTCTGGTAGCTCACACTTTCTCAAGCCTCGTCAACCTCTGAATCTCGGTTCCCTCCATGTGCGCACTCCCATGCAGACTGGTCAACAGGCGTGTTTGGCTCTGACAGTGGACTCACTTTCGATTGATGTCTGCTGCGTGAATGAAATACGAATTCATGATTCGAGTAGAGTAATTCA